>CAUYRT010017141.1:0-41824 GCA_963574885.1 Lepilemur ruficaudatus | reverse complement strand
GGAGATTGCACATGCTACTTGAGCTGCAGAGAAGAAAGGTTGCAAGCTCTGAGGAGGTTACTTCTGCAGAATGCAGAGACAATAATCTCATCAGAAATCAACACACAAAGAATTAGATTATGGGGATTACAAAAGATATCCTAGAGAGATACAAGTAGATCTACCGTTTGACCCAGCAATCCCACTACTGGGCATCTACCCAAAAGAACAAAAGACACTCTATAAAAAAGACACCTGCACTCGAATGTTTATAGCAGCACAATTCACAATTGCAAAGATGTGGAAACAACCCAAGTGCCCATCAATACACGAGTGGATTAGTAAAACGTGGTATATGTATACCATGGAGTACTATTCAGCTATAAGAAGCAATGGTGATATAGCACCTCTTGTATTTTCCTGGATGGAGCTGAAACCCATTCTACTAAGTGAAGTATCCCAAGAATAGATGGACAGGCACCACATGTACTCACCAGCCAGTTGGTATTAGCTGATCAACACCTAAGTGGACACACAGGAACAACATTTATCGGGTGTCAGGCAGACGGGAAGGGGGGAGGAGGGGATGGGTATATACTTACATAATGAGTGTGATGTGCACCGTCTGGGCATGGTCAGGCTTGAGGCTCTGACTGGAGGGGGGAGGGGGGCAAGGGCAATGTACGTAACCTTAACATTTATACCCCCATAATATGTTGCAATAAAAAAAAAAACACCACGTGGCAGCAGAACTCAGGGCTTGTGTTGTTCTGATAGACATGCAATCTATTCAATATGCATAATTATACTGTACTTGCTAGGGATGGTTATATTGTACTTGCTATGGGATAGCTTAATACAGAGATCATGCGTCCTTTTATGTGTGGAATTGTGTGCACACAGTTACCTATTGTTGCATAACAAACTATCCCAAGACATAATGGCTTAAAACAACAATGGTTTTATTTGTGTATGATTTTGTGGGTCAGCAATTTGGCTGTGATCAGCTGAGCAATTCTTCTGCTGGTCTCATGTGGGGCCACTCACCTGGTTGAAGTCATCTGGTGGCTCAGTTATGGTTGGATAATCTAATATAATCTCTTTTCTGTGTCTGGAGTTTGGGCCTGGCTGGGGGACTTTGTCAAATCCCTGGAGGCTTGAGTTTAGAACTCCCACAGTGTCACACTTCTGCTACATTTTGTTGGTCAGAGCAATCCAAAAGGTCACCCACAATCCAGGGGGAAAAGAAATGATCTCCATCTCTTGAGGAGTGGACTGCCAAAACTGCATTGCAAAAGAGCATACATACAGGAGTGGAAAGAATTTGTGATGATTTCTAAAAAAATTTGCAATGTATCACAGAGCATGCTCAGATTTTTACTATAAAATCTTCATAACTAGAGCATGAAAATGGATTTGGTGATTGGGAACAAAATTTAGCCTGGAAACCTGGAGACTAATCAGGAAGTTATTGTAGTAAACTGAGAAGATAATTATGGATGTATTAATGACAGCAGTGACAAAGGAGACGAACACATGTGAATAGAGTCAAAATCAATATTACGGTGGCAAAACTTGGAAATGAATTTGATATAGTGAAGGGTCAATGACGACTGTCAAATGTCTGGGTTGGACAGGTGGGGAGGAAAGTGATGACATTCACCAACACAGGGAAGACTGGATGAGGGGCAGGCTTGGATGTGAAGATGAGCATGACTGAGTAGTGTTGTCTGAGAGGCATTAACCACATCCATGAAGAAAAGGGTAGGGCTGTCACCTAAGAATGAAAGGGGAATTGACAGGATTTAAGCAAACTGGTGAAATAGCTGTCCTTGGGAATGGAGACCATAGAAGACTGGGAAATATGGGATTATGGATAGTGTCTAAACACTTGTCAGAGAATGGAAATCAACCATGTGAGTGACTCAAGGCTTCAGGGTTGGCATTTTTGCTTAGTAATGCTCAGCCACCCTTACATAGGCACAGAGAATGCAATGGATAGATCCTGACATTTAGTAAGTGCTCACTAGAATTTCTTTGCTCATTGTAAGGATAAGTGTAGTCGGGGATTTCTGAAGGTCAGAATAAGATACACTAATGGGTGCAGTGAGCATTGTAGGGGGAAAAGGGCACACCTCAAGTCATGGTTTGGGTGTGGCAAAGTCATAACATGTAACCAAAATGTTTGTACCCCTATAATATCCTGAAATAAAAAAACAAAAACAAAAACCAAAAATGATTACAATGGTAAACTGCATGTTAAGTGTATTTTACCCCAATAAAAAAATTAAAAAAAAAAAAGAATAAGATATCCTTAAAGGCAATGGACAGGACTGGCTGCCTGATTTGCTGGGTACAATGCAAAATGAAAATGCCGATCCCCTTGTTAAAAAAATTATGAAGAGCTTGAGATGGTGACAACACAATGTTAAGCCAAGATTGGGACCTCTCTGCGTGTGTGGCCCTATGTGGTTGTATGGGGCCCACCCCCATGAAGCAGGTCCAGAAATAGGGAATCCATCTAGGGACTAGTAGAACACAATCACTGAGTGAAAATTTGGATATTTCTCTTTGCACATCTTTTTCCTTCCTCCTTTTTTTTTGCCAAACATATAAATAACTATGGCAATAAAAATGATGTATGGTAGGGAAGTGGTGGGCATGGGAAGGATTTAGTGGCATGATATATTTAAGGGTTGACCCTCCCTATTCATCTGTGCTTATTTAAATGGAAAAACTGATGTCTCTTACTTCAAGTCCTATATCACAGAGTCTGCTCCATGACAGCTGGGTGAGGTCCCAAGCAATGTTAATATTAAGGTTGTCATCTTAATATTCCTAACGTCCTCTGTTTTCTTACAAACATGTGAAGCCTCCCTCTCCATCCTTTTCCTACTATTTGAATCTGTCAGAATGCTGACTTCTTTGTGCTATGAAAAAGGAAGCTGTTCTCTCGCTTATTGAAGACCATTCCCAGAGTCAAGGGAACAAGAAGCAAATTTTGAAATCAAAGTCGAGTTGGGTCCATTTTGTAAACGAGATATCTGAGACCTAGCATTGTGATTTGTTCCAGATCAGTTGACTAGAGAGGGATGAGTTGTGAGACTCTAGGGGACCACCCCACAGCATCCCAACATACTAAAAAACAACTAACTAAGCAAACAGTCTTCTCCCAGTTCTTTCTACTACACTATCCTTTACATAGTTATAATTTATGCAAAGAAACTCATTAAGATCAAAATAAAAACTTATTATTTTAGCAATGAAAAATGGCTAAGATCTTAGCAGTGTCAAATTTCTTTCCAATTTATTTTGGAAGGATAGTTGTGAAAATTAAAAATATAAAAGCCCTTTTTTCCTTTAATAGTAAAATATAGTGTCTTTTTATTTGGAATGGGGAAGAATATAAGAGAAATTGGTCATTGTTTCAGGTCTTCAGTTGTATTTCATTTTAGATAAAGCTGACCACAGAGTGAATTTCTATAAATAAAGTCGTACATTTTTCAATAGCCTTCAGTATAAAATTGCATTACCTCTTTGTGAAGCTAAGGTAAAGGAAATCACATGCAATAATAAAGCAATTATTTAAAGTTAACATTTAAAAGCAACCATCTTAGAATTATTAAGAATACTAAGTTTACTTGCTTAGAAACTTAATCTGCAACTCTTTATCGTGGACTAAAATATGACCAGGGATGTCTTTCTCTCTAGAGTGAATCTCATAACTTAAATTTTGTATCACCTAGAAAAGTTTTGTGTTTTATGATAACTTTTTAACACATGAAATTTGTGTATTTTTTAAATAAAATGTTTATATTAGATAGTTTGGGCTTTATAGAAAAATTGCAGAGGTAGTACAGAGCTCCTAGGTACTCCCTACTCAAGTTTCTCTATTGTTAACATCCTACATGCATATGTTATAATTAATGAACCAATAATGATACACTATTACTAACTAAATTCCATAATCTATTCAGATTTTATTTATTTTTCCTAATGTCCTTTTTCTGTTCCAGAGTCCTATCTTGGATAGCACATTGCATGTGGTTGTCGTGTCTCCTTAGGCTTCTCTTGGCTGTGACTTTCTCAGACTTTACTTGTTGAAAATCTTGACAGTTTTGAGGAGCATTGGTCAGGTGTTTTGTAGGTTTCTTAATGACATTTTTCTGATTTTTTTTTCAGGATTAGACTGCATTTATGTGTTTTGGGGGAGGAAAAGTGCTTTTCTATTAATATGACTCATTGTCATTGATGTTAACCTTGATTACCTGGCTGAGATGTAGTGTTTTCAAGTTTTTCACCATAAAATTAATCCCTCCATGATTTCCATACTTTACTTTTGGAAGCAAGTCATTAGGCATAGCCCACAACTGAGTGGAAAGTGATGTTCCACCTCCTTGAGGGTGGAATGTCTATGTGAATTATTTGGAATTCCTCTGCTTGAGACATTTGTCTATTCTCCGTTATTTATTTATTTAATCATAGATCTGTGTCAGTGTGGACTCATGGAGATATTAATATATATGTGTATATATACACACACACATTTATTTTTGGTTATAATTCCATACTACTTTATTTATTTTGTTATTTAAAGTGTATTAGTTTGGGCCTTTGGGAACTCTTTGAGTTGAATTTGTGTATTTTTACCTGATAGTTCTCAAACCCATATGATGCACTTCTAAAAGAAACCAGGATTTATCTTAAATTTAGAGTAAGTCTATTTACATTGAAACAAAATAGAGGTCAGTAAGATTTTCGAATGGGCCAATTTTCCGTGATTGCACCACATTTTCTGTAGTTGCATTAAATGAAGTCTAACATTCAGACATTCAACAAATGTTTATTGAGTGCCTGTTACTTCAAGGCACTCAGCTAGGTGCTGTGGGAGGTCTGAGGATGACTCATGCTGTCTCCAGCCTCCCTCAGCCCAGGGGTTAATTAAGACATTACCCATACATCTGTAGTACAGAAATTTAGGAATCATAAGAGAGATGCAGGCAAAAGGTTGTGGGAGTTCAGAAAGGGTAGAGACCACTTTCAGTCCTAAGGATGTTTGAAAGGATCCTGAACTTTTTGGTGTATGAGCTAGACATGGAAGGACAGAAAGGATTCGGATGTGATGAGTTTTGGAGGAGGGGATGGCGTGACCTGCACTGAACACGCTAAGCTGGACTTGGAGATGTGAGAAGAAAGGCCGCTATGGGGACAGACACATAGATCAGTTTGACCGGAATTTCTAGTTTCTTTTGGTGTGGATTTATAGATAATATGTTTAGTTTATGTGGGTGGCTAAACTTTTACAGATGAAGTTCAATTTTAGTTTGTGAATGTTTTGTTTTTAAATGGGGAAAAAAATCATTCTGACTTTAGGATGTGTTAATAGGAATATTGACATCACTCTTGGTGCTCTGCTTAATTTCTTATTTTGTTAATACCCTCTTTGTGAATCCCAGAGTTGTTAAAATTTTGCAGTGAAAATTTTTACTCCCATTTTGTTTGCAGCAGGAAACTTTTAGATCCAATCTTTGTTATTATTTAAAAGATTTGATAGTGTGTTATTAAGTCGGTGCTGAGAAGTTATTTCCAATATGAAGGTGGTTGGGGACAGAAATTAATGAGGCGGTTGGGATGAGAAAAAAAAAGATTTGCCTTCTTTTTTCTGGTTTTTAAAAACAACTCTTGATTTCTTTAAAGTTAGGTTTATTGATAGACAATTTATATACAGTAAATTCAGCCCTTTAAGGTATGAAGTTCAATAAGTCTTGGCAAATGCACTCAGTTGTGTGATCACCACCACAGCTGCGACAGACAGTACATTTCCTTTGGTTCCTTCTGTAGTCAATACTTTTTCCCACCTCCAGTCCTTGCAATCACTGATCAGACTGATTGCCTTTTCTCTGCTGTTTAAATAGATCAGACAGTATGTAGCCTTTTGTGACTGGCTTCTTTTACTTAGCCTAATGCTTTGAGATTCGTCCTTGTTGATGTATGTATTAGTAACTGATTCCTTTTTATCACTGAAATATTTCATTTTATTTGTTTATCCATTTACCAGTTGATGGACATTTGGACTGTTTCCAGCTTTTGGCAGTTGTGTGAAAGCTGCTATAAACATCCATGTGCCTTTGCTTGGACATATGTTTTCTCTGTGGTAAATACCTAAGAGTGGACTGCTGTCGTATGGTAAATGTTTAACTTCGTGAGAAACTGCCATACTCTTTTCTATAGTTGCCCTACCCTTTTGTATTCCCACCAGCCATGTTTGAGAGTTCCGCCACATTCTTACCTATACTTGGTAAGGTTGGTCTTTCTAATTTTAGCCCTTCTAATAGATGTGAAGTGTTGTCTTACTGTAGTTTTACCTTGCATTTCTCTAATGAGTTAATGATAATAAACATCTTTTCATGTCTTTATTGACCATCTCTATCTCTTCTTTGGCAAAGTGTCTGTCAAATCTTTTGTCTTCCCCCTTTTTAAAAAAGTGGGTTGTTGATCTTCTTATAATTGGATTATAAGAATTCTTTATATATTCTAGATATAAATAAGCTCTTTCTCAGATATATGTTTTATAATTTTTTCTTCCCAGTCTGTGGCTTGTCTTTTTTACTCTCTTTACAGTGTCTTCCAAAGAGCAAAACTTTTTGATTTAATAAAGTCCAATTTGTATTACTTTTTCTTTTATGGTTCATACTTTTTGTATCCTATCTAAGAATTCTTTGCCCAACCTGAGGAGGTCACTAAGACTTTCTCCTTTTTTTTCCCCTCTAAAAGTTTTCTTTCAGGTTTAGAAATTACATTTTAGGTCTATGATTCATTTTGGCTTAATTTTGTTTAATATGGGAGAAAGTTGTTGTTTATTTTTAAATTTTTTTGGATTCCAAGACTTTATATTCAAATGCAAAATCCAAAATATATATCTGAATTTTTTATTGTCTTATGTACATTGGCCTGCTCCATTCTGTTAATGTATATAATGGACAGTTGACTATAGTATATTGGCTGGGAGACAAACTCTTTATAAAGTTTCTCTGTTTACTTGTCTCCTGTATTCTCTTCCCCTACTCTAATCAACATCAGTGAGACTTTCTTTGTAATTTTGTTTCTAGTTTTTATTTTCACCTTTTTACAAAAGACTTTGAGGCTCTGGAGAGGGCCATAAGATCAGGGAAAATAAGAATGGAGGGATAAGAGAGGCTTTGTGGAAAACTAAAGGAAATAGAAATGATTAACACAGAGGAGTAAGAAGGTAAGTGAGAGAGTGAAGCTTATACCTGGAGAACTCTGGCTTGGATATAGAGGACAAATTGGGAGGATGAATGATTGCTTCAGGGCCACCTTATTGAGGCAAGGATGAGTGGTGTTGCTTGGTATAGTTCACAGGTAGAAGGAAAGAAGGTTAAGGATGGAGAGGGACCCAAAGAATGAAGTACCATCTGAGAGAGTGTACAACTGATGAAATAACACTTAATCAGGGAGGATGTAGGGAAAAAAAATCAGATGTTGAAGATAATTCCAACATTTCAAGCCTTGTGGATGGGGAAAATGATATGTCCCGGGAAACGGGGAGCTTGGGATGAAAATCTATTTGAAGATGATGAAGATGGTGGTTTTTAAAACTACGTTGTTTTGCAAAAAGTAGCAGTTGACCCTGTCTAAGTTGCTCTTTTGAAATGTAATCCTGGGTTTGCGTTTGACTCATAAGAAGCATTATAAGATCAGTCTCTCCAAGGACAATAAAATGAAAGAAGAAAAGTAAGACCAGGATTTATGTTTTGAAGGTGCATATAGTTAAAAATTAAAGCGCAGGTAAGAAACAACTGAAGGAAACAGACAAAGTGTCCAGCGAACCAGGAGAGGAAATAGAAGAGGTAGCATGCAAATAGGTGAAGGAGCTTCAGGAGAGACCCCATGATCCTCTAGATGTAGGAGATAGACATCAAGCAGAACAAAGATCCACAAAAGAAAATCATATTTGTCTAGAGAATGTCTAATAGAGAACTGGTGACTTTGAAGAATAGTGGAGAAGAAAGAAAAAGAATACAGTAGTGTCCCCTTATCTGTGGTTTCACTTTTCGTGGATTCAGTTTCTTGAGGTTAACTTCGGTCCAAGAATAGGTGAGTATAGTACAATGAGATATTTTGAGAAAGAGAGAGAGACCACAATCACATAACTTCTATTACAGTATATTGTCATGATTGTTTTTTATTATTAGTTATTGTTAATCTCTTACCATGTCTCATTTATAAATTCAACTTTATCATAATCATGTATGTATAGGAAAAAACATAGTATATATAGGGTTCAGTAATATCCACACTTTCAGACATCCACTGGGAAGTCTTGTAATATATCCACCCCAAAATAAGGGGGGGGGGCACAGTATAGGAGAAGGGAAATAGGGATACTGTCTATTAGCAGTATTTCCCAACTTGTATGTTCTGAAAACTATTAGTAAATGCTACAAGATTAAGTATTTGGTTTAGGAATGTTTAACAAAGTTAAAAACATTTCTTCACTGAGAAAGTTACAAATGTTTCCTCTTTTTCAATACTCTACAGACTTTACTATGCTAATATAAATTACTAAGCCTAAAGAGGGGAACTATAATATGCAGCATTTCTTACTTACTGGGCTTTGCATCCCTCTCCCTCTTTTTGCTTATAGAATGTCTTCTTGGAGGTGACATTCCAACAAGGGAAGAGAGAAAATAAACTAAGAAGTCAGTAAAGTTTATCTTGTGCATTAAGTGTGGTGTGATAAGTATTGTGGATAAAAGTAAAGTAGAGAAAGAAGATAAATGTGTTTACCAATTGTAAGGGTGGTCAGGGAACAATGACATAATAAAGACCTGAAGGAGGTGAAGAAGCCAACTGTACTTCCCCCTGGGGGAAATCACATTCAAGGTGCAAAGTTGCTGAGGCTAGAGCTGCCTAGCATGTTTGCAGAACAAGAAGGACAGTAAGTCTGGAGGGGAAGGAAGTAAGTAGGAGGAGATATGGTCTGAAATGTGTATCTGAGGTTGTTTCTGTTGGTGCTTTGACAGTGTGCAATTGCTGGAACAGGGGCATTGACTTGGGGTAGTCTCCAGTGGGTTTCTGGTTGTGTGTGTCCCATAAATGACAACCGGTCAGTGTCTTTTGTTGCTCCTTCTGATTATTTTGGCCACAGGAGGAACCTTGTCTGGAATGGTTTTGATTGGACTTATTCTAGAAGAGCAAAGCATGATTTCTAGAAGAAATGAGAAGATGGCAAGTAGAGCATATCCCAAATGGGTTGAGGATCTCTGAGAAAGGAGAGAATTGTTGAGGCACATCCAGGAGTCTGGGAGCAGTAAATGAAGGTGTAAAGATTTTGGGGGCTGGGGATCACAGGAGAGAGGAGATGGAAAACACAATCATCCTTTATATTTATGGTTTCACACCAAATGATCAAGCATGGATTTTGGAGATCTTTCTGCCTCTTTTTTATTTATTAGAGATCCCTGGTGATTTATAGCTATTATCTACTTGAAGCTTTCTTCATATCTGTTTTTGAAAAATAGTCTGTTATCTTTAATAGCAGATTCATTCCACATTCTTGTCTCCTCTTTCTTGGAAAATGAATGTCCTTCAAATAGATCTTAATTTTTTCACAATAATATGTAAAACATTCAAGTCCTTGAAATTTATTTATCTTTTTAATCAATACTTTATTGTTTAGAGCACTTTTTAGGTTCACAGAAAAACTTAGAGGAAAGTACAGGTAGTCCCTATATACACCTGCCCCACCTAAGCACAGCTTCCCTCACTATACACAGCCCACACCAGAGCGGTACAAATTTTTACAGTCCATGTGGACTTTATTTTTAGGTAAGATGGAATGAGAAGTGAAAAATCAGTATCTTTTTGAGGCAGGTGTATTGTGGTTGTACCTGTTCACTCTTAGTATTTTTTTTAAAGCCTGGTTTCTTTATTCCTTACATCTGAAACCTAGTGGTAATTTTTAAGTAAATATGTCTTAAACTCTAACTTATTTCTGCATAAAATATTACTTTCAAGGCCAAGTATGTGGTTTACTGTAATTTTAGTGAGTTTACAGAGGATTCATTTTTGCAAAAGATTGATACATCGCTGAGGTGAAAGGGATTTCAGGTTCTCACTTGTAGACATGGACCTGCTGGAAGTTCTGTTGGAACAAAGGATTGTTGTATCAGCTGGTGAGTCTGAGACTGGTTCACGTGGGTGCGTGAAATCATAACATCATAAAGTATGGTTGAAGTTCTTATCCAGAGAGCTGTTTATGAGGAAGTATGTGTGTGTGTAAAATATTTCACAATGTATTAAAAGCGTTGCTTAATTTAGCCCAATAAACCCAGACACCTTTGCTCTCTTTGGTTAGTTATCTTTGTAATTCATCTGACATAAAGTTTTTTATTCATATTCTAAGATCTGATTTCTATAATCTTTTTTTTTTTTACAGAAAAAGTGAAAAAGGTAAGAAAGGGTGAGAACAGGGCCAGTTTACAGCTATAAGAACACAAAGCAAAGTGGAGACTTGTCAATTTTTTATTCATTTGATCAATGTATTCATTCTGAAAACTTTGATTAATCATCTGTCTATGTCAGACACTGTGTTTGGGGCTAGGCACATGAAGGGGAATGAGTCACGGTCTCTGCCTTCAGGCAAGTGTAATGCACACAGGTGCCTCAGCCTAAAACATCTGCCCCCCTTTCCTCCCCTCCATCTTTCTTTTCTCTTCCCCTCTTTAGGAGTAGAAGTACTAATAGTAATCAAAGCTTAAACAGTTTATGTAAAATGTTGATTGTTTCTCTTCCAGTCTGATTTAGCTGTTATAAATGATACCAGTGTAATAAAAATGATTGTTAGAAAGGTTTCTGGGGTATTTTAAAAAAGCTATTTGATATTATTCAGTGTATTTCTTTTCCTTAGGCTGTAATTTGTCATCATGCTGTCCTATAACCGAGAAAGCTATTGGCTTTTAAGGTCTTTACTTATTAAATACCTTTCATCAGCCAACTCAGTTTCTTGACCTGAATTCCTTCTATGTATATTTGAGATAGTTTAAAATCCTTTCCCTTCAATTAAGTTCTTGAGTTTTATAATCACTCTTGTTTGGCTTTTCTCAACTTTTTCAAATTTGTCCACTTCTTTTGGGAACTGAGGCATGCAGGTGATGTGCCATTAGTCTTGTATCTTTTTTTCTCTTTGGTGACATCTTTTCTCCAAGTCCAAGTCATTCTGATTATTTTGGCCACTCTGTTGCCTTATAAGCATGGTTATCTTATTCAGTATTCTCACGGATGTGTTTCCTCTGACAGGTCTCCCCTCTGCCAGAATTTTCTATTTCATGAAATAAATAATTGATTCCAAGGACTTTATCGAGAAAAATATCCTCATTTGCATTTTACTAAATGACATTTTATTTTCTACCAATATTAATACTGCCCTTGACTCCTTTTCATAATCTTTCTTACACCCTCTGGATTTAAAACCCAAATAATTGTCAGTGGCTAAGTAAATGTTAGCTAATAATTTTTAACACATTAAGATGCATATCCCTTGGATTTGGAGATTTTCACATTAACTTTAAAATGGGAAGTTATTTTTGGATGCATTAATAAACCTCCTAGGCATTATCTTTCCTAAATATTCAACTGCATTAATTTTGATTTTAAATATGAGATTTAAGAAGAAACTTCAATTTGAGAGAAGCATTGGCATTTTAAAACATCCAACTGAGGAAGCAACAAGCCTGCAATTATATCTTATATTTGCATCTGTATACATTCACAGCAGTTTTTTCATTTTCTACCTTGAAGTGTATTATCACGTCTATATTATAATGAGGAGAAACCTCAGGTCCAGGGAAGCATGGCATCCAGTAGAGAGGTCAGAGTCAGCCACAACAGCAGAAAGATGGGGCAGGTGTGCTAGGCCTACCTAATCAGTGTTATCCACTTGGCCCTGGTAAAACTGTGCTGGAGCGATTGATTTATTCATTGAATAAATATTTAGATCTCTTCTGTGAACCCATAGGCTCATTGAGGTCATCTTGCTCATCATTATATTTCAGACTTTATGATGCAGTGACTGAAATATAATAGGGCATTCCTACATACTTATTCAATCAATCAATCAATCAATCAATAGGGGGCAGAAGCTAAGTAGAGGAAAGGAGACAGAAGGGCTGGCAGGTGTCCTGGTCTCTGAGTATTTTGTGTACCCACCCCTGATAGTAGAACAATAAAATGGTGGTCATAAACTTGTTACTCTAAGAAGGATATCAAGCTTTTTGTGTAAAAACCAGAGAGTAAATATTTTAGGCTTAGTGGGCCACATATGGTCACTGTTACTTCTTTTTTTTTTTTTTTTAACTTTTTTAACATTTAAAAAATGTAAAACCTATTCTTAGCCTGCAGGCAATGCAAAGCAAGCTTGGGCTGGCTTTGTCCTGTGGGCTGTAGTTTCTCTGGTATAAAACAAAATCATCAGAAAAGACGGTGTTCATGTTACTCTATGTGTTTCACCTGTGACTATTATAACCAGTTCCTTTGAGTTCTTTTCTATAAATAACATCATTTATGTATGGTTCAAGATTTTGTTTAAGGAGTAAACAGTAATGAGGCTCTCTCCCTTTTTTTTTTAAACTGTGTTAAGATAATTTATGATGTTCTTACTTAAATTTTGGTGTTGGGTTATACTGGCTTTGTAAAATTAGATCAGTGCTTCCTACTGTTTTGCTTTCTAATAGTTTGTGTAAGACTGATTTCCTTCCTTGAATATTTGTTACAATTTATTGGTAAAACCACCTGGGCTTAGAGTTCTCTTTTGGGGACAATTTTTGATAAGGAATCAATTTCTTTAATAGATACAGGGCTCTTCAGTTTGTTTATTCTTTTGTCAATTTTGCTGAGTTTTATTTTTCAAGAAATTTGTCCATTTTATCTAAGTTACCAAATTGGTTTGCATTAAATTGTTTTTAGTATTTTTTTTTTGTTACCTTTTAATGTCTGTAAGTTCTGCATTGATAAATCTTTCCTGTTATTGGCACTTTCTGTTAGTTCTCCTTTTTCTTAATCAATGTAGTTAGGGGTTTGTCCATTTTGTTCATGTTTTCAAAGAACTAACTTTTGGCTTTGTTAATTTTCTCTATTTGTTTTCTGTGCCATTTATTTCTGCTATTATTTTTGTTATTTCCTTATATTTACTTTGAGTTTACTTTGCTGTTATGTTTATAGCTTCTTGAGGTAGAACCTCAGGTTTTTGATTTTATATTTTTTTCTTATCTAATACAAGGACACAAATTTCCCTAAAAGTACCAGTTTAGCTGCATCCCACAAACTTTGATATGTCATAGTTTTGTTCTTTTTTTAAAAAGTCATAATTTCTCTTATGATTTTGTTCAATTCATTATTTAGACATGTGGTTTAATTTCCAGATATTTGAGGATTTCCTAGGTATCTTAATACTGTCTCAATACTATTGATTTCTAATTAAATTCAATTGTAGTTAGAGAACAAATTTTGTTTGATTTTAATACTTTTAAATTTCTTAAGATTTGTTTTAAATCTCAGCGTATTGTCTCTCCTGGTAAATGCCTTGAACAAAGAGAATATTCTGCAGTTGTAAGATGTAGTATTCTATAAATTTCAGTTAGATCAAATTGGTTGATAGTGTTCAGAACTTTTATGTCTTTGCTGATTTTTCTTTTTAAATCTGGTTCTGTCAACTGATGAGAGAGGAGTGTTAAGATTTCTAACTGTGATTTTGGAATGGTCTGGTTCTTATGTTAATTCTGCTAATTTTTGTTTCATGTATTTTGAGGGTCTATTATCAAGCACATACACATTTCTAACCATTATGATTCCTGATGAATTGTCCTTTTGTCACATAAAACATCTCTCTTTATGTCTGGTAATATATTTTGTCTTAAAGTCTATTTTATCTGATATTAATATAGCAACTCCAGCCTTCACACAATTAATTTTTGTATATTACACCTTTTCCCATTAATTTCATTTCAACCTCTCTGTGTCCTTATATTTAAAGTGTGTCTCTTTTTGGCAGTGTATAAATTGGGTCTAGCTTTTTATCCAATCTGTTAATCTCTGGCTTTTAATTATAAAGTTTAGATATGGGTTTAGATCATTAGGGTTTAACATAATCATTGGTATTGTTTGGATATCGATTTACCTTTTTATCATTTTTTTCCTATTGTTTCTTCTGCTTTTTTGTTACTTTGTTCCTCCCTTCCTGCCTTCTTTTGGATTGTTTGAATATTTTTATGTTGGATTTTAAATTATTTACTGGCTTTTGGCCATATCAATTTGAATTTTTTTCAGTCTACTTTGTGTTAATATTGTACTACTTGTGGTAAAATATTGATATCTTGCAGCCATATAGATCTTGTTACCATGCCCTCCTGCTATCTTTTTATATTATGGTTATCATATGTGTTACATGTACAGACATTGAAGGCCTATTGGAAAATGTTTATGGATTTTACTTAAAGCAGTTAGACCATTTTAAAAATTTTAAGTGAAGAAACCCATAGTCTTTTATATATTTTTATTTATTTATTGTAGTTTTTTTTTAAAATTATTATGGGTACATAATGGTTGTATGTAATTATAGGGTACATGTAATGTTTGATTATGATGCATCTAAGCATAGTTTCCTTTTAATTATTCTGTTTAGGGTTCACTGAGTTTCATGAATCTTTAAGTCTATGTCTTTCACCTAATTTTAGATATACTCAGCCATTATTCCTTCAAATTTTTTTTCTGCCTCAATATCTTTCCTTTCTCTTTCTCCAATTAAAAATATTTAAGTTCTTTTATATTGTCTCAAAGGTCTCTGAGGCTTGTTCATTCCTTTTTCATTTTGTTTCCTTTCTGTTCTTTATACTGGATAATTTCTATTGCTCTTTTTTCAATTTCTCTGCCTTTTTTCTCTGCTAGTTTTTTCTAAAAACTTCATATATTGTATTTTTTCAGCTAAAAATGTCCAGTTTAGTGTTTTTTACAGTTTGTTTCTCTTCTGAGATTCCCCTTTTTTTCATTCAGTTCAAGTTTAATTTCTTTTTCTTTTTGTAGCAGAATTATAGTAGCTGCTTTAATGTCTGGTAGTTTTAACATCTGAGTCATCTCAGGGATGGCTGCTGTTGATTCTTTTTGCTTCCAACTGCTTACATAGTCCTATTTACTTGTATGTCAAGTAATTATTGATTGTACGCTGGACACTTCAGCGTTATGTTGTGTAGGCTTTGGGTTCTGTTATAATCTTCTGAAGAGTGTTTGGTTTCAGTAGACAATCAACTCGATTACTTCTGTCTTGCTTTCTGTTGGCAGTGGTTCAAATCTCAGTTCAGTCTACACCTTTGCAATAATGCTGCTTTGAGTCTGCCTCACACACATGTTTTTTTGAGTTATGCTGAGACCTGTGTAATCTTACACAGATTAAGGCTTTCCTTCTCTGTCTCTTTACTCTCTTGGTTTTTTCCCACAACCATCTGGCTGCAGGGACTCCTTTACCTCTACCTAGAAAGATAGAAAAATTTAAATCAGAGTTTTAGCTGCCTACACTGCAGAGCTCAGGCCCACCTCAGGGCAAAGGTGAAAGAGAAAAATATAACTGGGAAACCAATCCACATGCTGAGTGTTTCTTCAAGTTTCGGCTGCCCTGCCTCGTCTTCCTGCTCATGTTCCTATTCAGAGTCCTCAGGTAGTGTTGTCATTGTTGTTTTTTCCCCAGAGTTATAGGCATAATCGGGGGAGGGATGGATAGTAGATAAATTACATTGCCATGGCACAACTGGAAATAATTCAGTATTTTTAAATTAATAAAGTAGAAAGTTATTTCTGTAAAGAAAAAAACAGCAATAGAGTAGCATGAGTACCAAGCATAGTTCTAGAAGTATTTAAATATTTTTTATCATCATAGAAGACAATATTTATATAGTAATTACATATTTAATTACTCTTGGCATCTGCACAGGATAGAATGTTAGAAATTCAGGGTTGGAAGGACATTAAAGATTATTAGTTTAACCTTATCATTTTACATATCATGTCACACAGTGAAATTTATGGCTTAAATGAACTCAGTTCATTGTTCAGAGTAACCATATAGTTGCCACATGTGCCATATACATTCACATATGTCCTGAAGTCACAGTCTCTGTGTCCAGAGCATGAATGTTGTTACATTTCCCCAACTGCAAAACCTAAAACTTGGGAGGAATTTTATAAAAGAGGGAACCCAAACAAGTCTGTGCATAAATATCTGTTGCATTGAATTTAAACAGTTAGGTCTATTTTTTAAATTCCATTTATTTTTGTCCTGGGGCATAAATACAAGTTAAGATTTAATGGTTGCTATTTTGACTTTTTCTAATGTGTCATAAGAGGTTTGAAAAGGACTTAAATGAGTATACCCTGTGCTTTAATAAGAATCTAAGAAAACTAAGTAAATTAGAAAAAATTATACCAAGTGGTATAATTAACCTACAATATGCAAGACTTGATGCAGGTTATAGTGATAGAAGTAGTCAAATTGTGTATTTAAAATATGTTTTTCGCAAACTGATTAAAATATAGAAGATTTATGAAATAGGTCAAATATTTGGGTGTTTCTCAGAACTATCTTCCAATATCTCCGTGTCTTGAAAGTATTTTGTAATTTACTTAAAGATGTCTTTTAAACATGTACCTTTGATAATGCTACTTCCATGTAAAATATGTGCAGTATATATACTCCCCCTCCCTATTAAATTTAGCTGAGAGCCCTGCACCCCTGCCCTAGCTGCATCAACACTTCACTTATTCAAATAATGCTTATTAAATGCCTACTGTTGTGCTGGGCAGTATTCTAGATACAGGAGATATAGTGGTGAAGTGGAGGGTAAGGAAGGATTTAGACAAAAATCTGGTGATTAATAAATAAAAATTTCAAAATGTAGTGTTTGGTGTAAAGGAATAAAGCAGTTTCTGATAGAGAGGGTGGGTCAAAGGTGCATCAGAGAAGGGGACAGAGAAAGGCCCCTTTGAACAGATCATATTTTAACTCAACATTAACCACCCTTCAGGGATCTTGCAAGCAAAGGGATCAGCAATGAGAAAAGGCCCCAAGGCAGAAACAAGGTTGGTGTATCAGAAAGACAGGAGGAAGAGAGAAGGAGGTGGAGTGTAGTCAAGATTGGGAAGCAGTAGGTTAGAGGAATCCTCACACTGAAATAATTGGGACCATATCAGCTATGATGAGGACTTCAGATTTTATTCATGGTCATTTGCTACAACCAAACAGACCTGCTCGCTTGCTTTAAAATCACCTCTACTTAAACCTTTATGCTCTTGCTCATTTAGTTGTCCCCATATGGACATTTCTTCCTGTCCGACACCTACCCCATTTTTAAAAGTAAAGCTCAAATCTAATGTCCTTCATGAAGTCTTTCCTGACAGCTCTGATATAATGTATTTTTTCTCTTTTCTATCCATCTATCTATTCATTTTTTGAAACTCAATAATTCTCGGAAACTCACTATGTAGCAGGCACTGTAGTAGGCACTAGGAATATGAAGATAAATAAGACATGTTCCTGCCCTTACGAAGTCCATTATTTGATGAAAAAGATAGTCATATGAGCAGATCATTATGATGAAGCATGATAAATGCTATAACCAATGACAAATGAAGCATGTCAGTTAGTGGCATAGAGGAAGAAACAACTACCTCTACTTCTGTAGAGTTTCAAAGGGTAAGTAGGAGTTTTCTGTGTGGGGAGGGTGAGGAAGGCTATCTCAGACCTTGGGTCTGAATATGCAAAGACATCAGGACATGAATGGGTATTGCAAGTTTGAGTAATGGTGGGAAGTCTGGGATGAGGACCAGAAACTTGTGCATTAAGTTGCAGGAGATTGTATGGGGCCTTCCTCACCTTACCAAAGAGTTTGGACTTTATGAGTAATAGGGAAAAGATATATGGAATGTTATCTGGTGGCAGCTTGGAGGATGATCTTAGACAGGGAAAGAAAGAAGATGGGAAGTCACATTGGTCTGTTGGGATAGTCCAAATGAATGATGATAAGGATCTGAATTTAGGCAATGGCAGAATGAATGAACAGGAAGGGCTGGATTTAAGGGACAATTCTGCCTTAGAAGTAACCAACATTGGTGACTAACTCAATGTGGAACATACAGGAAAAGGAGAGCTTTTGGAAGCTTTTCTATTTCATTAACTGAAATAGAAAACAGAGGGGGAAGAGGGTGGTTAAAGGAAAGATAATTAGTTCCATTTTGAACAGGTTGTGTTGGAAGTTCCTGCAGCACACCCCAGACGCCTATTTTGCTTATTGAGTTTACAACTCAGTTGGTCCTTAGCAGCTGCTGCTGTATGTCCTGTATGGTTTGTATTCTATAATATTTATAAGGATGACTCATCTTACCAGGTAGAATGTTGGCTATATGAGAACAGGATCATGCATTTCACTTTTCCGTGTGTTTCTTAGCAGTGTACACACGATCTGGTGCTCAATAAATATATTTTCAAGAACAAATAGAATTTTAACATTGATGATTCTGTTTTACAGGTTAACAGTTCTTTTGGGTCCCCATGTACTATCAGAGCGTTAAGTAAACTTGTTGGTTAAGTGTGAGCCTGACTTTCTACTTGCGTCTAATTTTACTCTTGAGTTAGGAAGAGTGTCTTACCAGCAACTCTTTCACAGAGGGGAGCTTTGAATAGGCCTTTATATTTTCTTTAAACTGACTTTTTTTTTTGCAGTTTATGTAGTAGAAGGAGAAGGAATTTTGTGGCATGTACATGTACCTTTTCAAGGTTTCAGATAGAAAAGGAAGGGAAGATAAATGCCTAATCTTATTTTCAAGTATTGACTTGGTTTCTAGTGGTATAAATGGTACATAGTTAAAGTTCAATAAAAATTTAACAGGTGACTGAATGAATGTAGTTTTCCCCATGTTTTTATATTTTATTGGGTATTTCCATACAAATCTGGGATCGGGAGTGTTAGACATATTCCCTCACACTCAGTCTTCTTTAAATTCTAAAAGTGTTTCAAATGTATCAGACACACATACACTTGTAGAAAATTTAACTTTGTGACCTTTGTCACCTTCACCAGGTAGGCAGTGTGAAGAAATAGTCTCAAGTCTTCTGCTCAGATCAACAAGGGAAAAAAAATTGTTTTTCCCTCTGCTACTCCTTTCAGAATTGCTTTCAAATCAGGCCTTTTAGGGGAATCTGATTTTCCCTATTGTCTGTACAGGATGTGACCTGTTCCCCTTGATTTTGACAAGTCTGTGGTGATTACTGACAGAGGAGGGCAAAGGGACTGCCAATGGATCTCTTGATTAAGCAGAATGCGGTGAACTGTCAGCACTTTGCAGAAGCCAGGATGGGCTCGTGAGTGCAGGCCAGCGCCCATGGGAGGCAGAGAGAAAGAACGAGCCGTGTTGGCCTCTTCCCCTTCAGTTTAGTCTTCATATTTCAGGCACAAATGGCTTATTCAGGTTCTCATGTTACCCATCGTCTATAGGAACTGTGGGCTGCTTGGGGTAGCCTCTTCCACCCCACTGGAGTTTCGGTCAAGGGCATCCTCTCTGCAGCCCTGTCCCTGCCTCCCATCGCCTTCCCTCCCACCTGGGCTTCCGACTTTCTTCTTGTGGTTAAGCAATTCTTCTTCCCTCTCTCTCTATTTTTCCCCATTTCTCTGAACTCTTTATATCTGCAATATCTGCTTGAAATTGTTCTCCAGGGCTTTTCCCTTTGGATTGGGTGGGGGTTGGGCACCTAATGAGGTGGCCTTGACAGGGGGCCACCAGTAGCTCAGAGGCCCTGCCGGGATGCTCTGGCAGCATTTCCATTGCTACCTGAGGCCCTACTCGTGTCCAGGAGCATAGGGCTGAGCCTCAGTGGCAGTGTCGTCAGATGCACAGCTGAATAGCCAAAATAATTACCAATTAATGTTCCAAATAATTAAAAATTACTCAGGCCTTTTGAAGGGTTTTGAAAAGGAAAAACACAGTCCACAGCTGCACTTATAAATCCCCTTTCTGCTCCTGGACACGTCCCTCACACCTCACACCATTCTCCGCCCTGATCCAACTGAACTCTGTTTACCCCTCATCCTCCCACTTGCTTTCTTAGCACTTTAACATGACTCAGAATTAAAGTCTCTCTCCACAAGACGTAATCCTTCTAGTTCAGAAAGAGGAGAGGGAATTAGAAATGATGTGAGAAAGGAAGTTTGTGAACACTCTTCGGGTGATAATTTTTGTGGTACAGGTTGGGTATGGTGGCTCAAACACGTAATCCCAGCACTTTGGGAGGCTGAGGTGGGAGGACTGCTTGAGGCCAGGAGTTCCAGACCAGCCTGGGCAACATGGCAAGACCCATCTCTACTAAAAATAAAAAAATTACAGGCATGGTGGTGCATGCCTGTAGTCCTAGCTACTCAGGAGGCTGAAGCAGGAGGATCACTTGAGCATGAATTTGAGGTTGCAGTGAGTCATGGTCATGCCACTGCAATCCAGCCTGAGTGACAGAGTGAGACTCTGTCTCAAAAAAAATAAAAAAAAATTTTTTATAAAGGTGCGCACTGTGTGGGATGAATGGACACGCTTAAAGCTCTGACTGGGGTGGGGCAAGGGCAATATACATAACCTAAACATTTGTACCCCCGTAATATTGTGAAATAAAAAAATTAATTAAAAAATTTTATGCTATTATGTTACATAGTACAAATATATGTTTTAAATAAATAAAGGCTAAGTCTTGCATATGGTAGTAGAGAATTTTTCAAGAAAAAAATTTTAAATTATTTGTTATGCCATTTCTTTCAAAGGCAAAATATGAACTTTCCAGGAACTAACTCTTTGATGAATTTCTTCTTAAATGATTGAATTTGTATTATTGGAATGCTAAAATTTCACATTCTAGGGTTGTGTCTTCCATCAAAGGCTGTGTCACTCTGGAAGGAGGAGTTCCTAGAAGGAGGAGCTTCCAGAAGGAGGATACATACCAAAATGTATGTATGTGTCACTACCCAGGTATTGAAGAAACTGTGAAATTAGACATGCTTTGCAACCAGAAAGGAAAAACATTTAAGCCAGTGTTCCTAGGCTGCTAGCTATGAACATAACTAGTCAGTTGTCTGAGTTAAGAAGGTCTAAGATCAAGTTCATTAGATACATGCTGTTTATGGGCAGAGAGGTCTCAAGGGCACAGCACACAGCTCAACTTATAGGAGGCTCTTAATGGATGTTCAGTGAATGGAACTGATATAGGAGCTCTGAAGTTTAGAACTTTACTTTTGAAAAAGAAGAGATAGGAGATAGAATTGATATGAGTAAATATATTTCTGAAGTACCTAGATCAATACATTAGCACCTATATTTCTAAAGCAATATTTGTAATGTACCTAGATAAGTGCCCAACACATAAAAAGTACTCAATATATGTTAACTCTGTTCATTATTGTTGGTACAATAAATAGTTATTGAGTGCCCACTAGCAGCAAAAAAAAAAAAAAAAAGAACTTTACTTTTGGACAGTGATCTCCTGCAGCTATTTGTCCTAATTTCTGAATTTGCTTCTCACTCCTCATCTTCCCAATCACATGCACACAAAAGCGCTCACAACTGATTCCCATGTCTTTGGGATTTACTGGGGATTTTCTGCCTGTGAGTCTGTATGATTAAGAGTGTCTGGAAGGAGAATGGAAGGGACAGTATCAAAATGCATGGGCCTCCCAAGAAGCTTAGATAAATCGCCTCTTATCCTTGCATTTAGATGACGCTGATGATTTTATTATAGTGAGACTTTTACCGGGGGGATGGGAGAAGGATACTATAGTATTCTTACATGGCTTGGTTATTTTTTCTCCTTTTTTGACATTGTCGTGATTTGTTTGTTTTTCCAGCTATTGGTTATGTCTGGGTTGACTCTGAGACCACTTTACTGATGAGGAAAGGAGGTGTATAGGCATCTTTTTTTTGTGGAGTTGTGACTCAACCAGGTGGATATAAACCTGCCATCTTAGAAAGTTATCCAATTACTTAATGGCCAAATACTTAAAATGTGCAGGTATTTAAAGAAATAATTTAAAAAAATTATTGTATATCCCTAAAATAATGCAGGGATCTGTGGACACTTATTCTGGAAAGTGAATTGGCTTTGTAAACAAGGTCTGACATCTTTAAAACTAGACTGAACTAATACCTTTTTATATACTGTTCATTACAAAGTAAAATTTGGCTTAACTCTCAGATCTGTTGCTACTCAAAATTCAGTAACAACAGTGGCATGTCACCAATAAAGCTATGATAGTAGCCAAAAATTCATGGTGCTGTGAAGCCAATATCAATTCTCATACTGAGACTCCTTTACATACCTGTCTATTCTGTCTTCCTGAAAATAAGAAATGAATTAGATGATATTTCAAATGTGAGATTCATAATGTACTTATGTAATTTACTTACTACACAGTACTCTTGCAAAGAGTAATAGCATGGAGATTTGGGCCTGGGCTTGGCAGTTGAGCAGCTTGGGTGTGGATTTCAGGTCTAACACTTGAAGTGACTGTGGGTGAGTGCCTAAGCCTCTCTAGCTTCAGTTTCTTTATCTGAAAAACTGGGTTGATAGCAACCAATCTCAAAGTTTTGAGAATTAAATGAGAAAATATATGTGAAGCTCCTAACACAGTGTATGGCATATTGTAAGTACTCCATATATGGTAACCATTATAAACATGATTTTATTTGATCTTTACAACAACCCAGTGAGACAGGTAAGGCAGGGATTATTGTTCCACCCATTTTTCAGATAAGGAAACAAAGTCCCAGGGAGTATAAACTACCTGCAAAAGTTACATAGCAATTTAAGTAGTAAAACTGGGACTCCAGCCTACATATTCTGACTTGAAATTCCTAATTTTAAGATATATCAAGATTGGTTTTATCTACATTTTTCAATTACAGATGGATTTTTGAGATTAAAAAAATCATATTTGATCTTCTAATCTCATTGCAAGGAATTTCTATCCGTTTTCCTTCCTCTTGTCTCCTGCAGGTTCCCAGAGTTTCACCCTAATCTCCCACTGCCCTGTGTCTGCGATGGCCAGCTCACCCTTCTCTTTTCTTATACTCCTAATCGGCAGCATCCCTTTTGGGAGTGTGAGGGCTGGGGAGGTGTCTGTGTGTACTATATGGAGGTCTTTCTTCCTGCTTGTGCTAGTTCTCTCTCCTAGGGAATCTCAAGCCTCATCCGCTTGAAATGCAAAGGGAGAGGAGGACAAGGGTATGGGTAAAGGTAGGAAAACAGGTGGAAGCATCAGCCTCTGGGAAAATCGGGCATTTTAGGAATCATAAATTTTGGCTTCTAGCCTGGGTTGAACTTGTATTTAACTGGACAAAGTCTTTGATCCTATTTACACTTGGTGGCTTTCTTTGTAAACTTAAAGAGAGTAGGTCTGGCTATTGGATCATACACTTGGAAGGAACTAAGTCAATTTTTTAAAAAATTGAAAAGGTCAAATAAAAGATGTTTGTGGGTCCTATTTGGCCTCCTGATCACCTGAGTCAGGTATGCTGCTAAGTGCTTCATGGGCATTATATTATTTTGTTCTTCAAGAAACAAAAGGATATGAGTGCTGTTATCATCCACATTTTATATGTGAGGAAACAGACACAGTGGCTTGTCCAGGGCCGAATTAGTTGGTATTAATTAGGAGACCTAAGATTGAATTTTGGTGCCTGACTTACTCCTGGTGCAGCTCATCACCCGGAGTTTCCCTGGATGCTACCAAACCTACAGTGCATGGGGAGGGACAGGCCCCAATCCTACCAGCAGCTTACATTGTCCCACGTAAAATTACACTAAGGTTTTAGAGTACCCAAATCTCTGGTTCTGTAATGAAATGGTTTCCAAAGCAAAAGTTTAGACACCAAAAACCACTTTTTCTTTGGTAAGCTTTTTAGTTTCAGGGGATTTCATTCGTGTGAGAGCACCTGGGATCTAGGGGAAAAGTCATTTGCTGAGCTAAGTGTGATGACTTGGAAGTGTTTTCCTAAGTAAGCTTTGTATAAATCCTGGAAGAGACATAGTCTCAAAGATTCCAATAATTATTACACACATTTTTTTTTTCGGCTGAACATAGTAAGACAAGAAACTTTGGGGAAAAAATGTTCTATTTTAGTTACTAAAACTTTCTGCTGCTTTGCTGCCCCATCAATTCAGACTGATTGGTAATTCTATTGTAGACATGCCAAGGTGGGATATGGCAATTTTTATTCTATTGTTCTTATCTTTACAAATTTTAAGTATAAAGAATTTATAATGTTCTCTCCAATTTCAAAAGGCAATTACATTTGTAGACATAAAATCTAGTGCATTCATCTCACAAATTTGCCCTCCGTATGGGATTTGAGCCTTTGAGGGATGGCTGCAATTACTAAGTGTTTCCAGGGTATTAGGTTTTATTTGAAGCATTTGAGCAATTTTAGTAGGTATGAACTTTTTGTAGTTGGCTTTAGCTATCGTGGATAAAAAATAATGTTGGTTGAGCAAACTTCATAAAGCATTTCTTCAAAGACTGAACTGTGCCTCTTGGAAATCAAATGTTGCTTTTTTCCTGGACTTTATTAGGAAATACACATGGTGATATCCACTATAACATCCATCTTTGCAATAAGGGGAGTTTACGTACTTTAGTGCTCTTATCTTGGAGCAATTCTAATAATCAAAATTTACCACCTGCACTGGAAATAATAGCAATAAACAAGATGGTAACTCTCCTCAAGGAGGTCACTCCTCAGTGGGGGTGGAGAAAGACAAAGAAATTTTAAAAATAAAACAAAAAAACTGAGATTTGTATCACAGTGCAATCAGGGCAGTGATGGAAGTCTAGAGACAAGGAAGCCTAAGAGAGGAGTGGACAACCTTGACTGGGAGAGAGAGACCCAGGACCAGAAAAGAATTCTTGAAGTGATAGAAAGAACAGAAAAAAAAAAGAGGAAGAATATTTTAGGCAGAGAGAACATCACACTTAAAGCCTGCAGAAGAGTGAGCACAAGGTTTGAGGAACTGAAAGAAATTGCCTGTTATATCCTAGGTGGGAGAGGAGATGGGGATGAGCAGAAGCTGAAAAGGAAGGAGGGGCCAGATCAGGCCAGGTTTTGTTGTGGCTCATGTTTGAGGAACTTGGCCTTCATCCAAAGAAGAGTGGGTAGCCATTGACGTAAGGACCTGTAGGCAGAGTGTGATTTCATCATTCCTGGGCTGTTGACCTGGACTTGGGGAGACATGGGGAGCGAACACAATGAGTGGGGGGCTCCTCATAGCTGTAGAGACTGGGTGTCCCCCAGCATATGACAGACTTTAAAGATGAGTACATTGACATCTGGAAATTTATTCTCCTTATCGAATAAAGTTATATAATAATTGTACAGGTTTCACCAAAGGACTTACGTTAAGAACTTGTGCATTCTAGATTAAAAATTTACTTCAAAGTTAGCTTCCTAATTATCCAGATTGTGAACTTCTTACCATTTATAAAGCCTTGCCTTTAAGAACTGTACCTATTTAATTATCTCTTAGAAACATGTTATTTAATTTTCTACAAAAGAAGCTTGAAGTATATTTCCTTTTGTTCCTTTATTCAATATGCATCGATTCTTACCAAGTACCCATTGTGGAGCCAGCACTCTTGACAGCTTTGCACTTCCCTGTTGCTCAGTACCTCGCTGAATAATTGAGTAATTTTCTAATTACATATTGTACTGAGTGTGATGCGTGTGTGTTACTTTTTATAAAAGATAAATAAAAGAATTTTCCAAATGTTGTAATTAGAAGGAAAATAAATTTATAGCAATTACAAATTTGTCATTCACCTACCATATATCCATCACTGTGCAAGTCTTGGGGTGATAATGGGGTTACAAAAAATGTAAAATACATAATACTTACTCCCTAGCAATTCACAATATTGGGAAGAACTAGATCATGTGTGATAATAATGGAGAATAATCCAAGACATTATTAAAAGCTCGGAGTTATGGTTGAAATTAAAAATTGTAAGAAGGATACAAAGAGGATCTCAGTATGAGCCAGAATAATCTAGTAAGTTTTCTTGCAGGAGGGATGCTGGAGCCCAGTTTACAGTCTGAGTTTGGATGTTAATAGCTTGTCTTGCTGGGGAAAATTTTATGTGTGAAAATAATCTTGGTGTTTAACACAGTGCCAAGGAGAACCAGAATGGTCATCAGGAGCTGCATAGCCTCAGTACCTTCCCTTACAGGACTGAGCCCTAATGTCACACTGTATTGCATGACAAATGTTCCAAACTGCCTTCCTAGTCTTATCAACACTCCATCCATCACTCCCGGGCTTGCCTCCAGCCATTTGCCATGCTTCGTGACTCCAGGTGATGAATCCTTTCTCTTCTCATCTTCCACTTCTCCCTAGGCCATTAGTCCAGCACAGAATGCCCATGCTACCCTAGATATGATGGCCAAAAATAACAACTTGGGCTCACCCCACCCAACTGCCTCTTTGTCTAAAACCAGTTGGAAACAAACACTACCCATAAACAACCCATTACACACAAAGAAACTTTCTTCCCCAGGTGTTGTTCACACACAGTTTCCAACTACTAAAAGAATAAAACCCCCAGAATTCCCTAAATGCTGGTAGGAGACCGAGAAAGGGAAGCAAAGTCTCTAACTCTGAACTTGTACTGTCCTTGACACTCTGCCTCATTATCTGATGTATAAATAAATGCAGTACCTAGTTATTATTGCTCAGGGATGCACCAAGACAAAGTAAGTTATAGATGGGAAAGTCCTTGAAAAGGTGAATTTAAAAAAAGCCTTAAAAATATAAGTGGAAACCAGTATAGAATTTTAATGGGTTATTAGCATTATCAGATATTATCACCGTCTTTACAAATCACTTTTATGCCTGACCAGTGAGAAAAGTGAAAATAAAGTTTAAGGAAAAAGTTTGTCATTATCAATTAGGTTGTCAATTTCTATATATTATTTCTACACATTTTTTTTTCTAAATTAAGAGAACAGATATTTATTTGTGAAAAAATGAACTGTGCACCTAAATGTTATTTTCATCATGGAACAAGAATTAGAATTTTATGAGAAAATAGTTAATCCTCGGTTAACACAGAATATTAGTGAGCATCTTTTCTAGAAAATGAAGAAATTTCTTCCTTATTGTGTAAATGCAATGAGATTCTCAGGACCTAAACATTTAATTGAGGGAGTCCTTTCCATAAACTCTCTGTTATGTTCGAAGGGTGTTTGTCATTCTCTGAAAGCATATTGTCTAAATCATCAATACACAAGAATGATTACCATTGACTTTGATACAGAGGTCCAGATTGATCAGGCAATGTAAAATATTTGCACTAATATCATGAAGAGATTTTACCAAAAATAAATTATCTGGTAAGGAAATTTATCCAAAGAAGATATTATTTAAGGATTCCTGACAAATTTAGATGTTAATAATTTCAGATTTTTGGGGGGAACTACCAGTCCAATTTATGAAATTCCACTGCTGTCTGGCACTCCAAAGAGAGATTGCATTACTTTGCTGGTTCTTAGGCATGATAAGATTTAAAATGAGTAAGAACCTGAATTATTGTCTAAAAATGATGGTATAGGATGATGATTTTATAGGGAGCTGGACTAGTGCTTAGACTATCACAGAATTGAACACAACATAGCCCTGACCTTTAAGACCATAACTCAAATATCTGGGGAGGAAAAAAATCTTATCTCCAAAATCCTTATTGTTGTAAAGTTATAAATATAGTACTATGACAATATTGATCCTTACAGTCATTAAATAAACTCTCCCCAATCCTATTATCCTAACACATTTGATTGCATTTTTTATTACATTTAGAAGTATTTCTCCTTCCAATCTATGTCCTATCCATGTTTATTTCACCAGTTATAACCATAGTGAGCATATTATTCAATATTTATTTTTCAGTTAATAGTGTATGGTTAATATTTCCCATGTTGTTTTTATGGTGTTTATATTTATAATTTTTAATGGTTGCATGATATCATATTGAAGAGAAGCATCGGCATTTACTTAAACATTCCCCTATGTTTTTATTTTTTGTATTATAGATTTTTTTTACTCAGAGCCAAGCAGCTTACAAAACATTACAGATGTTTATGTAATAAACTCTTTTAGGCATATATTATTTTTATGCTTGAGAGTTTTTTAGGATAAATTTTAAAATTACTGAGTCAAAGAACAGGAACCCTTTTATGATTCTGGATACATACTGCCATATTATGTTCCAAAAGAGTAAAATCTAGTTTTTACATCATTATTAGCAATTTATTTCTATTATGACACATTGATAGCACTGAAAATTTTCATTATTTTTTCTAATTTTCTAAATTTCTAATTTTTTTCCAAATGGCACTTTATTTTGTTTGAACATATATTCCTTTGATAATTAGTAAGGCTGAAGATGGGTTTGTTGAACATTTGTCCTTCCTTTCATGATAATTGTAATGAATCTTTTGGTATCTTGATTTCCAATCACTCATTTTTTTTTGGAGTCTTGATTTCTTTCTTGTGGTTGTCATAACGTTTTGCAATTGGTTAGCAATAAGCAAGACTTTTTGGGCAGAAGAAGTGCCTTCTAGACAATGAGGTATTCAGAGAGAGGGAGCCCTGGGAACAGAATTTGTCTGGCTGGGATGAGAAGGCATAGCAATAAAATTCTCTTCTATAAATGTCTGTCCATTGTATGAATGGAAATAAAAAGGATACTGTTTTAGTCATATATGATACTGCAATTTCAGAATCCTTAAGGAGTGTTTTTTGACTGAGTGATTGAAATGTTTACTTTGGGATAATATATAAAGGTTATTTGCCATCTGGGAATATAATTCCCTGCTCTTGGCACAATTGCAAACTGGAATTATAGTGACGAGATCATTTTTCAGAGAGCTGCATTCTCTATGTGCTATTTTTGCACCAAAGGTGATGTGGGTTTGCGGGAGTTATTTCCTCATGTTCCTCTGGTATTTCACATTACCTGTCACCTCATTTCTCTCCGAAACGAACCCACTCTTTTCCGTCAGAACTGATAGGTAGTGAATTTGACATGCTGGCAAGCTCTGTTTTCCCAACTGTGTGAGAGAGGCCCACTGCTGGGTTTATTGTGTGAGTCCATCTCCCATTCTTTTCAATCAGTTGATGAATATGTCTGAGTATTGAGAGAGCGTTGGGATATTAATATCATCTAGTTTCGAATAGTAGATGTTACTTTATCAGTGTTTGGAGAGTTATTTGTCATTAGATTCTACTTTAAATTTTGAATGGGTAGAAGCGTTCTTGAGGATGTTGTGTTTAAACAATAAATCATGAAGCATCTTAATGTAGTTCAGGTTGGTTTACCAATGGCTTCATCAATTAAATATTTACACTACAGGCATTATTTTTGACTCTTGGCAAATTGCTTTATTTTGTCAGATATTTATTTAAGGAACTTGGCTTTGGTAGTATAATGAACATTTGGAAGAAAAGCCTCTGTGCTGGCCTCTCATTGTAGCCAAAGAAGAACTTTTCATTTTAGGAAGGGGCCTATTTTTAAAGTGACAAATTATTTCTATTTTTTCAAATTAATTCAATAATCACAGCATAAATCATAGAACTGGGCTGAAGCCCATAACTCTCTTTTCTCCTAAACCTGCCCCAAAATTTCTGTCATTGGGTTAATCAGATGAGAGCCCCATGGGGTTTTTACAAGCAGAACAGTTAAGATAAAAGCAGAAGCCAGAACTGCCCAGGAGAGGCTCAGAATGAGTTTTAATCCAGCTGTAAGGAAGAATGAGTGGAAGAAAGCGCCATGCTTGCATATGTGGACTCTTGCTACCTTTACTCATGAGTCGGGCTTAGTCAGTGTCCTGGACTAGACCAGTGAGATCAGCAACTCCTGTTCCCTGACAGGAGGGCAAAGAGGCTTTGAGAAAAGGGACAGAGACCATGTCCTCTGACTGGAGTTAGTATTTCAGAAGGACAATTGGACAGTTGTTCATTATCTGTGTCTTATCCAATCACCATTTAATAATTACTGACTCATTCTAGTTTTGGATAATCAGCCTATCAACAAGACAGTTAATTTTAAACTGGAAATAGTCAATGGCTTATTTGAACCATTGATGAAACTTTCCTAAAGTGTTTATGTTGCCTCGGATGCTGTATAATCAGAAGTCATCATTTTTTTCTTAAATCTTTCATCTCCAGCATATGTTATCTTTAGGTTTATTTTATTGTTAAGGGTGCCCTTTGCTTAAGATATAGTTTAAATGTATAATTTTAGTCTGGTGCCCCTGCCACTGCCTGCATTGCACCGCCTCAGGAGCAGCTGTGTGATTAGGCCACAATCTTCAATGAGCAAACATATTCCTCAGTTCTGTGGTGTTCTTGGTCACACATTTCTGGAGTTTCTGAAGGGCAGTGGAGATTACTGCCAGGCACAGCACAACCTCTATGCGGACAAGTGAACTGTAGAAATTCATTACAGCTCCACCAAGGAGCCCCCATGAGAGTGGTTAACCTGGACACCAGAGTGTTCAATTGAAATCTGCAGAGCGTCTTACAAGAGGTCTCACCTGGATGGTGTAAAGAAAGTGCACTTCCTTTCTGTTGCTTCGGTATTACTAGATTGAAGAATCTGCTTCTTGTTGGGAGGTTCATTTACCATTACTTCCAACTTCATAATCAAAGCACTGAGAATTTCAAGTGGAGTATACTGAAGTAGACTTTAATTTCTTTGCATCATTTCTGTAATCAATTTTTTAAATTGTTTCATAACTCTAATGAGTGTTTTTTTTAAACTAAATTAACATGGCTCAATTGAACTGCCTAGCTCCTGTAGGAGTCACATACAAGAACATGAGATTTCTTATTACACATGATCCAACCAAGGCAACCTTAAACAGATTGATAGAGGAACTTAAGAAGTATGGAGTTACCACAATAGTAGTACTGTGTGAAACAACTTATGACACTATTCTTGTGAAGAAAGAAGCCTCTTTGTTCTTGACTGGCCTTCTGATGATGGTGCACCACCATCAACCAGGTTGTTGATGACTGGTTAAGTCTTACAAAAATCAAGTTTGGGAAAGAAGCTGGTTATTGTGTTGCTGTCCATTGTGTTGCAGGCCATGGGAGAGCTTTAGTGCTTGTTGCTCTGGCATTAATTGAAGGTGGAATGAAATATAAAGATACAGTTCAACTCATAAGACAAAAGTGGCGTGGAGCTTTTAACAGCAAGGAACTTTTGTGTTTGGAGTGTTGTCCTAAGGTGCGGCTGCACTTCAAAGACTCCACTGGTCATAGAAACGATTGTTGCATTCAGTAAAACTGGGGTGCCTGATGCTATTGCCTTGGACATATAACTTGAGACAGGAGCTAATTTGTCATACGTATTAGCCCCCATGTTGGCTTGGTGAATAAGTCTAATGAAGCTTCCATAGGAGTATTGTAAAGCGGTTTCACGAGGCTACAAGCTTGACAGAATTGCAACTTCTATGTTTGGGTTTACAATCAACCTTTCTGGACACTTAGCAAAAGATTCTTGCTGTTTGGCATTTAAAATGTGTTTATCATTTGTACCAATTGACATTTCCTGAAATCATGTGGTTTTTTTTTTTATTTCAAAATACTAAGGGTGCACAAATGTTTTAGGTTACATGGATCACTTTTGTAACGCTTGAGTCCTGGCTAAAGGTGTGCCTGTGCTATTGAGTTATGTCTTGTTTAAATCTATTCCCATGCCAGTATCTTATCAACATATAAGAAATTTGGAAAGATTAAATGCCAAAATATTCAGCACAATATTTGTATATTTTTAGTATCATACAGAATTAAAATCCCAGGTACTAAGAACATGCTGGACCTTAAAGTGGTTTATTCCTCCAGTCATTTCAGACATTGAAAATAGGGCCTATGCAGTTATTTGCCTGCTCACTTTATGTTTACATCTCCTGCATTTATACCAGTGTACATCAGGTTTGCTTAATCACTGATTTTTTGTTTTTGGATTTTTACCAAGTCTTACAGTGATTCTTTAATATCTTTCTATAACTCTCTATTATGAAAAACCTCCATTTTGAAAATCTACATTGTACAGAAGCACATGTCTTTAATGTCTTCAGACAAAAAAGCCTCAGACTTCCCAATGTTTGCATTCTGAGACGCAACTTAACAGTGAGGGCCTGAAAAAAGAATGGGAGGGGGATATTAAATATTTTTAGCAAAATGTTGCCTTTGTCTTGTGCAAAATATGTAGAAATATGCTCTTTAATTTAGTCAATTTTTGAAAGGTAGAGATGCTGTGCTAATTGTAGCTAAAATAATTCTTAATCTTAAAATTTCTTAAGTTCTTGTAATTTTTTCCCCATACTTATCAAAGTTTTTTATCAACTTATTTTTGTTTGAAGTGTGATTTTTTTCCTTCTCTTCTCAACCTCTCTTGCAAAAATAAAAGTGGAGTTGTGCTAATGAACTGAGTAGATATCTAATATCCTTTTGAGCTGTGGAACTTAATATTTGGATACTTGATAATTTGTTTTATTATGTAATTGATAAAATGGTGATGTGTATTAATGTTAGTTCAACCATATATTTAATATTTATACCATCTGGGAATGTGTGGTTATAGTTCTGTGGCAGAAATAATTTGTCAGTGTTCACCAACTGTAAAAACTTAGAACAAGAGCTTAAATGTCTAAATAAATGATGGAATGCCAAAAAAAGTATATTTTTAATATTTATATCATTCTTAAAAATAATTTTGCTAATTTTATATCTTTTTAACAATAATATCCTTTTACTTTCATTAAAAATTAATATGGTTTTGTCTAGGAAATAAATCCTGGCTCAATATGAGCAAATTGATATGCATCTCTAAAGAAATGCTAGTCTCAAAACATTTGTTTAGTATTTTAGATTAACATAAAAGAAGATATTTTGATATTTTAGTTCAATTGAACACAAGTTCCCAGAGGAAGGCAGTCTGCTTCTGTATTCTGGATGGCGCTTTGAAACTGTAAATATTCAGCCAACACTAAATCAATCTATAAAGGCTTGATAGAGGCCAAATAGTTTTTCAGCTCAAATCTGGTTGCGCTCTCAGTCAGGCAAAATAACCACAGCCAACTCTATCATAATAAATGATGAAGTTGATACCTTGTATTCTAGTTCGGTGAACCTGAGAATAGTGCGTGTATTCAAGTGTGGAAGAGAAAAATTGGTTGTCTGTGTACAAAGACTTTTTATGGGAATTTCCTTGAGCTTAATAATCACTATCTGGGTAATTAATACCCTAGGGTGGTAGGGCATTGGTCTTTACTACCTGCTTTGCATTTGGGAAAATGAAGGAAACAAAAAGGTTAAGAATGATTTGTACTTGTTTTGATTTGTACTTGTTTGGCAGCACTGACAAGTAGGAAAACTTTTTTTTCTTTTTACCTTGTTGGTAATAGCTGCTTAAAAAGAACAAGCAAACAAGGATAGTAAGAAATTAAAGGTGAACAGTGTGCGGCTCCTAATTTAGTTTCCCACGTATAGATTTGGTGGTAATGAGATAATTGCATTTGGGAGTGATTACCTCTGCCCCGTGTAAATTCAAACTCCAGAGTCTATGAGAAGGCTGTCTTTGAGGTTGGCATATCTCATGAGCCATTTAGCAGGAGCAAATGAAATTAAGCACTGAATTAGTTTGATTAGTGTTTACTGTACTGTTTTACCAATGTCACACTAGAGATGTTTACAACTTGCCATTCAAATGCTTTGATATGGGCTTTAATAGTGAAATTAGATGGGAGTGCTGCATGGGCATGAGATCCTATTTGGACACACACTTGCGCCAGTCCCAGAGGATCCTTCTGATGGGTGCAGAGATGGCCCGAAGCAGGAGGAGAGGATGCTGTGGAACTCTAAGTATAACACCTAAGACTGTGAGCTTCTTGCAGTTGAGCTGTATGGTGAACTCTGAAGAATTAGTGTAAATTAACCTTCTAAGAGAGTGTCATAAAAAGAAAAAAATCCTTGTTATAATTTGATTAAGAGATTAATATGGTCAAAAGCTATTGTCTTAGTCTTTGGCCTTCATATTTTGTTTAACGAGGTTTTGAAATGCAGCGAGAGGTTGCTATGGTGGAAGTAAAATACTGGAAAAAGTCTGATTTATCAAAAGGTTCTGGGAAAAGTCAAGAGTGGAAGAGGACTGGTTGTTGTGTCTCCAGTATGTTGTGTTGGTAGAACAAGTTTATGATTCTTCATGGGAAAATCTTTGAGAAACGAGGACAACTGGTTACTAGAGAAGGAAAAGACATTTGAGGTGTGGATTTCTGTTGTTTAGAGGTGGGGAGGCTTGTGAAAGACAATCTCCTTTGCCAAATGTGTGGAAGTTTTCAAAAATCAGGCAAGCATGTTTGGGGAGGGTGAGGAAAGACATTGGTTCATAAGCAGGAGATGTTCCTTCCTTTGAGGGGATAGGGAAGCATCTGTGTACTTTTCTGTCATTCCTTGGTAGGGGTGGTGCAGGGAAAATGATCCCTTGGGGTGTAGGAAGAAAATAACACAACTTTGATTATTCCATATAATTTATCTTTTTCATGTATTTTTAGTGTATATGATATATCAGCACAAATTTACACACGATGTATGAATAGATACACAGATGTGCTGGGGGGTGGTGCATGTTCAACCTTTTATTTACTAATGTGGTAAAAAAAAATCTAAAAAATTTGGAGGTCCAAGATTAGGTCCTCTTTCCTCCTATAACTCAGCCCAGCCTCTCTAAAGATACTCCATAAATCAGGGACCAAAGGAACTGGTTTGTGTTTATTATCTTGGACCTGTGCATCTTGTAAATTATTGTCTTCACTTGGGAACTCATCTTATCCCTGTCTTATTTCCAGATATTTGTTTTTCAGAGACCCTATTTCCTCATTTCTTTTAAAAATCTCATTGCTTATATGCATTCCTGTGCACTACCTAGAGATTTTTATGGAACAAGGTGGGGAATATAAATAATGTTGAAAGTGCTTAGAGAATACATTATTCATCAAGCTATTAGAACTTTCCAAAGCAACTTCACAGTTGGTAAGTGGATATTTCTGTTGTGGGATCTCTAAGTAGCTTGAAATACTCAACTTATTAAAAGTGCTATTTGTCTTGATAATCATGTTTTTCTTTTTCATAAATCTTTACTTTGCCATTTTTCTATTGGCCTCTGATATTACAATAAGTTGGAATTATGAGAATGGTTCTTAAAATAGAATGCAATTCTTTTTCTATAATAAGATCAGCTTTAATTTAGTTTCAGTGCAATGAAAATATAATGAAAGTCTCAACTTCAGCACATAGAATCTGGAGAAATTTTCTGTCAATAGCAAGAAGCAATTTATAACCTTTTCAAGATATAACAAAATATTTTATTTCTTACTGAAATTATTTGTGGGGATTTAAAAATATTCTCTGATAATAAAAGGTGTCACAAAGTTAACCTCAGTGAGATGATTTTATTGCAATTCATTGTTATAAGAATAATTTAATTAATTATTCAGGGTATGGGAAGGTATATATCACAATATTTAATTACTGAGCCCAATAAAAATGTATGCCACACAATTGAGTTACCTCTCATAGTCACTGCAAGAGAACAGAGAAGGCACGTTAGCTAGTACTTTTGTCAACTTGGGATTCAGTTACATAAAAACAAAATATCAGAATGCAGGTAACCTAAACATTTGTACCCCCATAATATGCTGAAATAAAAATAAACAAACAAAAACCCTAAATATCATATCATGTTATTTAGCACAGGGAGTTCACTTAGAAGAATGGCTTCTGTATTGTGTCAACTATAACTTCTCTGTCTCACCTAGTTTGTACCCGGGTAGCACAAAGGGGAAAATGGTGGAAGAATACAACTTAAGGAAGGTTGATTTGGTGGGCTATCACCCTGCAAATTATTTTAAAATGCAACAGTAAAGTTTCTTTATTCTCTTCACCAAGTTACTATTTTTAATTTTAAATTGGGATCGTAAGGGAAAGGCCTTATTGATTAGATTCTAACATACTATATCAGTAAGTGCAAACTAGGTTATTGTGGTAACAAACGACTCCAAAATCTCGATGGCTTACAATAACCATGCCTGTGTCCTGCTCACTCCACATATCCATCGCACATTGACATTATAGTTAGTCAGAAACCCAGGTTTGGAGGTACCATTGCCATCTGTGATTTCACAATTGTTGAGGCAGAAGAAAAAGGGAATGGAGAGTCATGTGCTGGTTCTAAAAGCTTCTGGGAGACTCACCACTTCCATATATTGCCACACTGCCTTCAAGTAAGCAGAGAATCCCAAAATTCTACCACATACTCATAGCAAGAGACCCAGCATTTGCAAACAGCCCTAATGACAATCACAGAGGCCACTGATGGAAAGATTTACTACTCATCTAATGACATCATTTTTAGAGAGGTGGGAGAAGAAACTCTGTATTGTATACCCACAGTGTTTATAAAATATGCTTTAGGGATGCGTATTAAAAATAAACATTGTTGGCCAGGCGCGGTGGCTCACGCCTGTAATCCTAGCACTCTGGGAGGCTGAGGCGGATGGATCGCTCAAGGTCAGGAGTTCGAAACCAGCCTGAGCAAGAGCAACACCCCATCTCTACTAAAAAATAGAAAGAAATTAATTGGCCAACTTAAAAATATATAGAAAAAATTAGCCGAGCATGGTGGCGCATGCCTGTAGTCCCAGCTACTCGGGAGGCTGAGGCAGAAGGATCGCTTGAGCCCAGGATCGCTTGAGGCCAAGGATCGCTGTGAGCTAGGCTGACGCCATGGCACTCTAGCCAGGGCAACAGAATGAGACTCTGTCTCAAACAATAAATAAATAAATAAACGTTGTTTATAGTATTAAATAGCTTACACTCTGAAAGGGAAGGTAAGTATTATATATAATTATAAGAGACCAGATAATGATATCTGGTTAGAGGGAAAAATGTCTTAAAATATAAGGATCAAAGCCACATGACAAACAAGGAAAAACATGTATTAGCACCAGACTTGAGCTGCACATGCACCGTCCTCCTTAGTAGCTGTATGATTTAACCTCCCGGGGTCCATAAATACGGAATAATATCTATACCATTGGGTTATTGTGAGGACTAATAAATAGCAAATATAAAGTGTCTGCTACATAGTAGGCACTTAGCACTTAGTCAATGATAATAAGTATCAGAACACTTTAATCTGCAAAGTATTAAACTTTGACATAGTACACATGTACTTAGGTATTTATTGAATGAGTTTGACCATGTATGGTAAGTTTTTATTCCTAGCGAATACAAATCTGAATCTACATCTGATGTCATCATCTAAAAAATACATAAATTCAAGGACACATTTTTGTAAATGATTTAAAAATTGTTCCTCTCCTGCTACATGAAGGATACCCATATTTCTGTTGTGCTTATTATTTTGCAGTCGCTGGTGTTAGTTATCATCTAGATTTGCCCTGAAACATTTAGAACCTTAAGTATCAGGCTTACTCGATGAGAGGTGGTCACTTTTGTAAGCAAAAGAGGTTTACAAGTATAAAATCAAAAGATATGAAATGGATGAAGGAATGAATCATAAAAAGACTAAATCTTTGTGAAATAGGACACAATTCTATATCATTTTGCTAGCTCGAGTGTTGGATACTTAGTAAAACATAGACAACATGATAACTAACACTCATTAACTCATTTAATCCTCACAAGAAGACAGGGTTGCTCTGCTCCACATTCAGCAGATGTGGACACTGAGGCTCAGAGAAACTAAGTGGCTTGTCCGTGTTTGCACAGAGATTAAGAAGTAGAGCCAGGACTGAAACCACACAGAGCAGTGTGGTCCTAAAGCCCAAGCTCAGGCACCACGCACTCAAGCATTCATTCATTCCTTTTCTTTTTCGCTTTCTCTTTCTCTAGTAAAATCTTTTTGCCTCGCAGTTCCAAATATACTGAGAATCCTCTTGATAAACTTATTGACAAGTTCAAGCCAAGTGACACATGCAGCATGGACAGTCATTACTAGTCTTAGCTGCTCTCCTGTACTAAGGAGAACATCAAACAGAGCAGAATGGACTACCCATTCCCTAGAGAGGCTGGCGGCCACCACCGTGGACTTGAAATTGCTTTTTACATGCATCAATTGAAATGGCCTCCGTATAGCAATTAGATTTAATGAAGGGAAGCTGCTGATAACTAAAACAGGCTGCCAGACCTTCTGTTAGTTATTTTTAGAGGAAGTAGATTGTACAACCTATTTGGCCCCAATTCCTGTCCCTCTAAAATTGCTTTTTCTTGATGGATTTTGCTTTTGTTTCTGAATTAGAAAACAAGAATAAACTCCTAAAGATTATTTATTTGATAGCTTCAAACAAACACTATTATTAAAAAACTATTTAATAGACACATGATTCTCAGAAGACCTATTACATAGATATAGATACAGACACAGACATATTTTACATATATATACACACATATGCATATACAGGTATGTATATATTACATTTATGTGCAATATGTTTGATATCTCCTTATATGTTGTTGTTGAACTGTATGTATGACTTGGGACTTCTTTCTGCCAGAGACATAGGTTTCTTAGAATTTCAGACCTAATTATCTATGAATAATAAATAATAAAGCCAAAATTTTAACTTGTATTTTGAACTTTTTAACAGCCCTGAGGAATTTATCACATTGTATAGTATATCATATACATATTGATTATCTGTGGTCATGCCTTTTCTGTCTTTCTGTTGAGAGCTGCTATCCTGGGTATATTTTCATCTTCCTCAGTATCTTGTACTTATTGGCTACTCCATATAGATGTGATGAATTGAACTACCCTAAGCACAGGAAACCAATGCAAGTTTACACCCCCAATTCATGTATTAGGGAGTAGTTGCACAGCTAATGTAGATAATTTGTGATGGAGGTGGTGAGGATACCTGGATACCTGAAGTTACCATGGATACCTGAATTTACTGGATTTACTAGGGAGAAGAATCAAAATTATTGCATGGTCTTCTACTAGAGATTGATAATGGAGTACCAAGATATAGGAGTAAAAACTTGTGCCTGCACCTTCTAGATTACTGCTGTGTATCCATTAATGTGATCACATGGAACCTCCCAGAAGGAATAGGAAAAAAAATCGTGCTTTTGAATATTTTAGTACAGGATAGTGAACTAAGAACAGGAACTCATATTTCAACAATCTGTAACCTGCTTTCTGCAAAAGCTAAGAGATACTCAAAACATAGACAGGGCTGAATTAATTTTTAACATGATTTTATAGACTTGTTCTACTGAATTTTGGTAATTGATAGATTTATACTGTGCTGCATTGTTGCTGAAGTCAGACAGTTTTCACAACAAAAAAGTCATTTTGAATATGAAGTTGAAAACTGCAAAAATTTGAGGTGATAGATATTCCAATTACCCTCACTTGATCATTATACATTTTATACATGTACCAAAATATCACATGTACTCCCAAAATATGTACAACTGTGACTTAGCAATAAAAAAGTTTTCATAAAAAAGAAAACTGTAAAAATAAAACTATTGCTATTGAACAAAGAATTGAATTAGTACCTTATTGGAAGATTTACATAAAACTGGCTGAAATTTTTTTCAGGCAATTAAATTTAGTGGAATTTTATTGTTATAATGCAGATTAATCTCATAAAAATTAGAGAATGGCCTATCACCATAGAATGTCTTAGATTTATAAAAGTATGCTCTTGACTTGAGCTATTTATTTTTGAATAATTTTGATAGTAGATAAATATCACTAGTGTAATTGATGGGTTTTTCCCCCTTGCATATAATTTTATAACTATGTTCAAAGATTTTCTTTGCAACCTAAAATAAAAGATTTAAACTTCCTTGTGTTTATTTTTCATTATAATCTTACAGACTAGTGGTGATCAAAGAGTGATCCTCAGGACATCTGAATTAGATTCAGCTAGGATGCTTGTTAAAAATGAAGATCTACTGAATCTGAAATTTGGGGACTCAAGTTCCAGAATGTGCACTTTTAACAAGCACCCCTTGTGATTTTTATACAGAATGTCACAGACATTGGAAATAATATATTTTATTTAACTTTAGGAAAATACTTTTTGTAGAATTGGAATTTGGCTTTCTTTGAATATTTAAATCATTTAGCTACTGTCCAGCTCAGTTGAAATATCACCAGATACATAGAATCGTCAAAAAGCAAATCTCTATTATTTAATGTCAATAAAACATCTAAGGAAAAAGATAAAATTTCCTCTTTCATCATTTCTTAAAAAGCAAGTGGCAAGGAACCTCAGGTGGCCTCTAGAACCTGAGGGCAAGCTCTAGGCTATAGTTAATAAGAAGCCTGGGTCCTCAATCTTATGCCCCAAGAAAGGAATTCTGGCAACAACCGGAATGAGCTTGGGTGTAGATTCTTCCCTAGTGGAGCCTCCAGATAAGAATGCAGCCCAGCCAACACCTTAAATGCAGCCTTGAGAGAGCCTGAATAAAGAACCCAGCTAAGCCATGCCTGTGCTCTTGACCCAAAAGAACTGTGAGATAATAAATATATGTTGTTTTAAGCCACTATATTGGTGATGATTTATTTTGCAGCAGGAGAAAGATTAATACAAAGGCCAAGAAATAGAGTTCAGGTCAGTAGTGAAAGCTGACCTAAGGCAGTCATTCTTAAAATTTGGTAGCATAAAACCCAACTAAGCTATTTACTTAAAATGCAGACTCCCAGACTACCTCCCTCCACCCTGCCACACACCTCAACTCACTGAAAGTCAGATTCAGGCAAGTTTAGTTGGATCCTAGGCAAGCACCATAGGTGATTCTGGTGCACTGTTTGAAACTGCTTGTTGAGAAATGCTGATTTAGAGCGGTAGCCAGTGACACAGAGAAGAAATAACGAAGCTCAAAGATATTTTAAAAATAGAATTGAAATGGTTTGTGCACAATTGTGAAAAATAAGAGTGAAAAAGAATCACGGATCATTGGGCAATGGAATGACTGATACGGTCAGATAAGGTCATAAAGTGAGAAGAAACGCAAGAGAAAGAGCATGTTTGTTGAGGTAAAATTGAAGGGAGGGGAGGATATGTTGAGTTTGAGGCCCCCATAGGCATATAAGTAGGGATGTAGAAGGCAATTTGAAATTCAGGTCTAGAGCATAGGAGTGGCTATGATGGCTAGAGGCTAGTGATGCCGGAGTGACTAGTGATGCAGATTACGAGTCATTAGGGTTCAGTTGAAACATGAATTGAGATTTCCCAGGGAGAGAGAATCAGAGGGAAAAGAAACGGGTGCAGAATACAACACAAGAAAGTTCCATACGTAAGGGGTGGATAAAGGAAGAACCACAAAAAAGAAGTGAAGGTGTTGTAGTGGACACCAGGTCATCTCTCAGCCATGTTTAAACAAAGCAGTTCTCGGAACACCTGTTCTCACACGGATTGTTTCTTGCTGATTGGCCTCAAGACACCTTGTGACTTGCAAACAAGCCAGGGTGCCTTGACCCGCAAACAGGAAAGGGCAAAGGAGGAGACGTGCTCGTCAACTCCCTGAGGCAGAGCGGTGAGAACCAGTCCATGCTGAGACAAAAACATTCTGGGAACAGAAAATAGTGGTGGGAAAAGCTGGGGTAGACTGGGACAGATGCCAAAAGAACAGTGTTAAAAATAAAGACGCTGC
>CAUYRT010017139.1:0-26872 GCA_963574885.1 Lepilemur ruficaudatus | reverse complement strand
GAACGAGGTGTTTGTTCACCGAAGCACAGCCCGCGTCGCCCCAGTTCCATCTCCTTGGTTAATGAACTGATTCTGGTGTGGCCGTGGTCATCATCAGGGAGAACTGCAGGGATTTTCCTGAACAGTGAGATTAAGCATCACATTTGCATCCTACATATGATGTTGGAGAAGGAACATCACTTTCATCTACCCACTGAACCAGAATCGCAGTCTATCGCTCGGAAAGAAAATAAACATGTGCACTACCCGTTTTATAATGAATTCACAGGTGTGTGCTATTTACCAAGCTAAAGGGGGCAGCTTTGAGGACCAAGATGCAACAAGGCATGTCACAGTGGAAAGTGTTCGTCAGTGCCTGTTGCCTAAGCATTGCTTCTTAGTAAAAGCTGAGAGCTTTGCATAATACAGCTTATGTGTTGAGACTGGTAAAACCAATTTCATTGCCTTTGGTAAGAGTGAAGTTGTTTCTTTCCCCAGTAAAATGAATTTAGTAAGTAAAGAGTAGGAGGTTGCTGTGGTAGAAATGTCCACCATGGACTCGCAGTTCACACCTGGGTGCCGCGTGGTCTCAGCAGAACTGTTCCTCACCCGTAAATTCCTACGAGAATAGTGGGGACTTCCTGTTCTGTTTGGAGAACACTTACGGAGCGCTGGCCTCTGCTCTGTGCAAGGTTGTGCCTTCAAACCCTCCTTTCTTCAAATCTGTTCTACTTTCTCTTCCCCCTGCAGTAATTGTTTCCTCTGCTACTTTCTACTCTCTCATATCTGGTAAGTCAACCCTGAACTGAATCAAAATATGTACGTTGAAGTTCGGTCTCTTTAGTTAATCCATAAAACTAATCTCACTCTTTCTGTTTTAAATGTAAATATTCTTGCTCACTTTAAATTACAAAATTAATAAATGCTTATTGTTGAAAATTCAACATAGAAGAATATTTTTAAGAATACTCCTATTAGGAGTAACCACATTTTTCTTGGAACTCACAAGCATAAAAAATTATTTATTTGGGTTATTTTAATCAAAAATTGGAGTTTTCTTTCTCTCTTCTTTATCTCTCCATAGATAAATAAATGTCTACACTTGATTTTTTCTCCACCCAACATCATTATTGGGTTTATATACTCAGTGTATAGAGTTTTACTATGTTGGTTTTATAAGCTGCATGATATTTAATAGTGCAGATGTGCCATGATTTATTTGATCTTACTACTTATAACTTTGGTTTTTCCATTTTAAACAACAAAATGCACTTGCTGCCACCATTCTCAATAAATTCTACCCTGAGACTTCATTCCATTTTACTTTTACTTTATTGACATGAATCCCACAATTCCAAAACTTACCTGTTCCTCCACCCCCTCCCAGACTAGCCTGGCACTGCTTTCCACTATTTGTCGTTGGCTGGTTGATTCCTTCATTCAAAAAACATTAGGTACTTTCTACGTGGTGGGTAGTGAGAGGCCGTGGTAGTGAGGGGCACAGGCTCTTGTCTTGTGGCCTTACTGTACACCAGGGACACCGTGTCACAAATTTGCAGAAGGCAGACTGTGTAGCAGGGCCTGCTGAGGGCTGTGGAGGTACAGTGTGTCCTGAGCAGGTGTCCTTGCTTCTCACGGGGGAAATGGTTACCCCTGATGGAGCGGCTGGTGTTTGATCTGGTTGTCAGATGTAGGCTCTAATACAGACAGGAGGGAGTGTGTCCTAGGCAGAAGGGTGGGAATGGGAAAGCACGAGGCCCCAGAAGGATTGTCATCTGGGGGTTTGATCATAGAAAAATCTTCTGTTCTTACAACATGTATGCATTTTCATGTTAGCACTATTGTGAAGTTTCCATTTACTTTTCCTTGTTTATTAAAATATAGTTTTATCTAATTGAAGGTATTGTTTACTTTTGCTTATTTTTTTAATGGGCAGTAAGTCTTGATTTACCATATTATATGTTATTCTTGACTTTTTTTCCTCTCAACATTACGTTTCTAACGTGTATTTGTGTTGTAGATAGCTGTTGTCCACTCAATTTCACAGCGATATATTACACCATGAAAATTGCCATTCTCTCAGTGGACACCTGTGTGATTTCTAACTGTTTTGCTTTGGTGAACAGTGCTGCCCTGCATGTCCTTTTATATGCTTCCTGGGCAGATGTTGAATTTTCCTAGGCTAAAGCAGCACACTCTCATAAATCTTAGTAAACAAACAAATTATCTCTTTTTAGGAAGGCACTAATTTGGTTGTTAGAGATTTCTTTCCTGCAAGAGTTATAAAGCATTTTTCTTTTTCTTTTTGTGTACTTCTTATTTTTTTATAATTACCATAAGTTTTAAGGGCTTCCTAATAAGTGGTCTAAGTTCTTTCAAATGAAGGCAGATAATTTTAAGCTATGGTTTTTATCTCCATATTACAGGTGATGAAAAGTGAAGCGTGAGGTTAAGGGTGGAGCTAATATTTGAACTCCAGCAGCTGGCTCCAGAGCCTGTGCTCTTATTATCTGTGCGATGCTGTCTTTCCTAAGCTAGTGTTGGGGACAGGCTGGGTCACGGGGACTTGGTAGGCTGAGGAGCACCACGTTAGGAACAGCAGGTAAGATGGTTCTTAGCCCTTTGGACAGCAAAGACAGGCACCCTGCCACCCATTTAACCCCCTTCAGTGTTTAGGAACCACTTGCAAAATTGATGGTATCTGTCACTCCTTTTTCTGGATTCATATTTAGGAATTGTTCCTTTTTGTATGTTTATTAACATATTCACCGTCACTTGGCTTTTAATATTTTGCAATACAGACGTTAAAACACTTGGAGATGACTTTCCCCCCACGAGGACCTTTATTGTAATGTCTCCCACGACCTTTCCACGTTTCAGGCTAATGAAGTGAAGAGTAAGATGCCGTATGTTCACAGCACGTGTAGATCCCAAAGCATTGCCTGATGCGCTAATCGTTAGATGCCTTGTGGCAACTGATTCAAGGTCTATATTGACTTGTCCTTCTGAAGTCTCACCCAACAGGCTAACTGCGAGCTCCCGTTGTATTTTTCTGCAGAAGCTCACGTGAAATTCACCGCTGCTCCTCAGTGGCCAAAATACAGTGGGTACAATTCTTTGCTTTTGTCTGGAAGAAAGTATCTGGGCTTCCACAAAGAGTTTGTCTATTGCTTGGACAAGGACTATCTTGGTTTCTATTCCCTCTCTTACCCAGTCAGTCAATCAAGGACATTTATATGGGTCATACCATGTCCTAGGCCCTGTAAAGAGCAGGGGAACAAAACAAAGTCTCCTATATTCTAGTGGGTTAGACAGGACATAATCAATGATCACCATAACCTAAGTCCTATATCCAAGCATCACACACAAGTCATTGAGATGACTAAGGAAAAAGGCACTGGGAAATGTTTTATTTTCTTCCCATTACTGAGGGTGCCCAGCCTCAATTTGCTTCCTTTGAAGGTGCTACATTACATTTATCTGTTTGCCTAGGGGAAATTTTTATTTATTTATTTACTTACTTATTTTTTATTGTGTATACTTAAGATGTATAGCATGTTGCTTTGCTATACCTAAACAGTACATTAAGAGGAGAAATTGTGGAGATTATGACTTCTTTTAATAAATCTCATATGATAGGCTGTAAAAAATAATCTTCAAACTCACAAATATATCCATTGAGCAGTTTTAAGTAGTTTTAGGTGATAAGAAGAAGAGAAAACAATAATGGACTCTGGTAGGAGTAAAAGGCAAGCACTTTAACAGGCCTAGCCAGGGAGGATTTTCTGCAGAGGTGACATTTGAGTAAAACTTGAGCAATGAGAAGGAGTTACCTTGGGAGGACCTAGAAAAAGACCTGGGACCTAAGGACCGGCAAGTGCCATCGTCTGCAAAGTGATGACCTTGGAGGGTCTGAAGATCAGAGAGCAGGTCCGTGCATGTGTGTATGTGTGCGTGTGCCTGCGTGTGGCCAGAACACAGTGAACGAAGGCTGGAAGATGTGCGGGAGTCAGGCGCTGGTCATGGAGGACAGGCTGTGGGTTGGGGTCAGGGACTTACATTTTTGGGAGGTTGCAAAGGGAGCTATTGGAGGGCTTTAGCAGGAAAAACTTACTTAATCAGATTAGGTCTTTGCAAAGATTACTCTGGATATAGCACAGAAAATGGACTTTTGAATGGGAAGTGTGAAATGCACCAAGACCAACTAGAAAAGTTTCTGCTGAGTCCGGGTGAGAGAGGAAGGCGGTGTAAGGTGGGATTGCAGCAGTGGACGTGAAATGAGGGGACAGGGGTGTGATGCACCTTTTGAGGAAGTAACGATAGGGTTTACTAATGGTTTAGAGTGTCCAGTGGTGAAATTAGAGAAATCAAAAATAGCTCCAGCTGTGACAGGGAGAACACAGTCAGGAAGCCGATTTGGGGGAGGACCATCAGTGGTTTGTTTGGTCCATGTTAGTTTGGAAGTCAGACTTTGTCTCAAGTAGAAGGGAAGAAGCAGATGGAAGTTGCAGTTTGAGGCACTGGTTGAAGCTGAGATGTGAATTTCTATCCCCAGCCCATAGATGGTATTCCAGCCGTGGGACGGAGCGAGGCCCCCGCAGGGTGTGTAGAGCACACCCCTGACAAGGCCAGTGCAGGGATCTGTAAGGGCTGGTCCTCCTTCAACTTGCACTGGATGAAATCTTGGTCAATGAGGTCTCTGGCTCCAGGATCAGTGAATGATGCTGCAGCAAGGTACTTAGTGAAATTTCTGTCCCCAAGGAAACACATATTCCGGCCTAACAGGAAGTCAGTTGGCAGAGATGGAAATAGATCATCGGCTTATTTCTTCAGCTGCCTGTCTCATGTGTCAAGCATGGCTCCCAATCCCTAGTCACTAAACAGTCGTTGCATAAGCCAGGGACGGTATCTTCGAGACAGCAAGATGACCCTGACTTTTGGGGCCCGGGACTCACCTGGTAAAAAATTTAGTTTTTCCATGTAGCTGTGGGACCTCCTTAAGGCTTGTCTCCACATCTGCAAAATAGTAAGGAATGATGATACCCATCTTACAGGGTTCTTTCAGGAAAATTAGAGACATATGAATACTCTACATAAACTACTTTGCATGTTTTATATTTTAGCATTCTCTAGTTAGTGGAATCTTTGATTTTGATATGATAAGTCTTAGTGACTTTTTTTTTTGGTGTGAATTTTTTACTCTTGTTTTTAATATATTTGCCAAAAAATAGTAAGTAGTGCTCTTGAAGTCTAACACTTTTCTTTTTTAAGACCAAAGATTGTGACAGATTTGAATTAGCTCAGATGCGTCAACCTTGACACATCTGGTCTACAGAGTTTAAAGGGTATCATAAGATATACACAGTGCTATTCCCAACGAACACCTGAAAACACCAATCAGAGCCCTTTTCACTAAATAGTCTAGTTTTTCTAAGGGTATTAGCTATCCATTTATCACATAATATCTCAAGGTATTTATATTTTTCAACCTAGAATAATTAATAAATTTCTGTCTGCTATGAATTGTAATATCCTCCTTTTTTGTTCTCTGACATTTCAAGTGGTTCCAGTGACTTATGTGTGCTGGAGTAACTTATCCAAACCCCACAGCGTCCATGCATTTGGTTATATGTTCTGTCTGCTTTCATGTTTTCCAAGCCCAGGAGACACCCCCGCCCTTTTTTTAGTCTGTCTGCCTATCCCTGTATCCCTTTGACCATTAATTGGAAAATTATGACATTTAGAAAGGACATTTCTCAAAACCCTGGGAATCCTTGTATTTGGACCAGATGTTAAGAGAATTTTAATAAAGGGATAAAACATCTGTGACAATGAATGAGAGTCACAGAAGAAAAGGAACTTGAATAGCATTTTAATGGAAGTATAACTATTGTAAAGAAGGGAGAGCGGTGCGTGTGGGTTTGCCTTCTTTTTCTCCGTTAATTCACATATCAGGTATTGATTGTTTGTCCACGCTATGTCAGTACCGTCCAGAGATTGAGGTTTTCCCAGTCTTGTTTTAGAATGAGGCAGATACACAGGTCATTGTAGTTCAGGGTGATAAGGGCTGTAATAGACATGAGTGTTACTGCATAGTGGGACCTTGGAGGTCACACCTGAGGGTTGGGACTGGAGGCAGGGAACCCACCAGAAAGCAGCTGAAATTGCAGAAGTAGGAAAATCAGGAGGTTGGGCAGAATGGAGAGGAGAGCATGGATTCTAAAGATGGGTCAGGACACAGGGGCTAAATGAGGGGTGAGTTTTGGGAAGACGGAGGAGGAAGGCATGGTGGGCAAGCCTTTGGGTTATGAGCTGGCTGTCTCAGTGTTGGCATAGTTGGCTGTGAGTGGAAGGAGACAGTTGGTGAAGATGGAAAACGAAGTCCCCTTTAGAGCAAGCACCTCTGGCTTATTTATGTGAAGACACCTGTTAATATTACGATTTGTGGATCTAGATTACATACAGAAGTCTGGGAGAGGGTTCTAGATTTGGGAGTCACCCATTTTTAGAAAGTATATAATATTATGTGAGTTATAAGAGGAAGGCTACTGACTGAGAGTATGTAGACTGAGGCAGAAATGGATGTTCAGAGATACTGGAGAGCACCTTCATTGAAGGGGAAGGCTGAGAAATAAGAGTTCTGGGTGAGGAAAAATGCAGGGAGACTGGAGAGTTACAGAAACCAAGAAGACAGATTTGAGGAGATATTCAAGAGAAAAGACCAGTGGCCACGGATGCCATGGAGATGTCCAGTTGCGTAAGCTCACCGGATTTGGCAATCAGGAGATGACGAGTGACATTGGCCAAAGTAATGGCAATAGCAGGTGTGTTCTTTACTCCGCTACAGCATCTTGCTTCTGCTGTTGGCATAGACTCTGCACCTGGGAGTGGACAAGAGAGAAAAGGGTACTCCCAGTGCCGTCCATCTTAGCGAAAAACAAATGAGAGCTACGAATGCTGATTTCACCACGAATGTCATTTATAACTTGGTTATTTTAGTGTGTCCACATGAACTTCCTGCCTTGAGGAAACTTCTCTAGGTAAATCCTTTAGAACCTGTCCCGGGTAGTTATGTTGTCTTGAAGGCCTCCTTATTTAAGCATTTTTCCTTTTTTATTTCTTAGAAAGGGCTCTCACTGGTTTAGCTGGCACAGAGGTAGATTGAATGAACTTTCACTTAGTTTTAAAACCTGCTGACAGATAAAATTAATATTGCCTCTGTGTAAATAATAATTTTATCTAATGGACTTCATTTATTTTTACCGTTCCTCCAGGCGATCTGGAGCTAAACAAGGGGAAGAAGGCAAAAGTGTAATAACAGGTCCCTTTGAAGAGAGATATAAAATAAGGTCACTGGAGCCGAACCATTATTGAAATGTATAAAATAGTTTAATGTTTGCTTTTTTCCATTTTTACATTGTGAGTTCATTTTATATAGCCATAAAATTCCATCTCATCTGAGTCCAGATATGATCAAAATCTACGGGTGACAGAACCAACTTCTCACTCCGTTACCTGCAGGTGGCGTGAATGGTGTTTCTGTACTTAGGAGTAGCCCATGTTTTCATTAACGTGTTCCTAAAAATGTTCCTCTGATTAATTTATGACAAACCTCTTTCAGCTGAATCCTGGCAGTGGAGGTGCATGGGTGAAAATAATATAAAAAGATACAAGTTTTTAAAAACGTACATAAAAATGGAAGATGTGATATGTTTAGTGAACATCCTGACTCCCCTTGTAGGCTCAGTATAATAACAAGAAAACTTTTTAATTTCACTGTATTTTCCAAAGAATAAAATGTTCACTTATTGTTTTTGAAAAAAAGATTAGAAGAACCTATTTACTTGGAACACTGTGCATTAACTTAAGTTTATTGTTTTATTGATTCTTCGTTTAATCCTATTTCCTGCACTGTACCTAGAATATCTGATACTACCACAAGGAAAGAGCATACATTCATTCGATACATTCTCTCTAGCCCTGAACATGGCAAAGGCTTTTATTCTCCTGAATTGTTTATTCCTTCTTTGAACACTCTAACTTGAACTCTTCAAAACCCTCAGCTTTTATCTTCCTCCATTCAGAGGGAATTCCTCCTCCTCCAATGTTTCTGAAGACGTTGCTTCTACTTGTTTCCAACTGTCGAAAGATAGATTTTTACTTGTTGGATGACTCTGAGCTGTGACCTGGGGGGAGTGGGACTATTGGAGTGCTGTCCCTTGCCCACGGATGGCACCCTTCGCCATGGCTGGCTGCACTGATGACACTCCTGAGACACTGCCCATTTCCATGTCTTAAGTTCATCCCTCGTTATTTACTCTGGAGACAGGACTGTGCTCCTGGGGGTGATTCAGACCATCTCGTCTTGCGGTCCTAAGAGCGTGGTTTTATAAACTTGAGCAGGGAGGCCTCGTTGTGCAGTCCTGAGAGCTAGCGGGTCGCAGGGCCCGTTTTGCTGTGTCCTGTCCCTGCACCCTTGACTCACACATGCCACAGCCGCAGCCTCCCCAGCTACAAAATGTGTGTAAAGGGACTAGATAATTTATCCTTCCCTCTTCACCTTCCAAATTCTGGGAGCCGTTGACTCATTTCTTGTCTCAGATGTACCAGACACTAAGCCACCCACACTGGGGCTTTCTCAGTGGCAAGGGATGGGCGAGTTACAAATGCCCGATAGGACATTGGCTCTGTTATTTCTGATTCATTCAGGCGGCCGACTCAGCGTGTCGGAGCGCATACACTTGGCACTACAGCTATGCGTAGATTGTTTACGGTACAAAGGAGAAGCCAAGACCTAGTCAAAATTTAGAAACACAAAAGGTTACGTGTCTATGCAAGGCAACCTTTGATGAGAAAGCAGTGGGGTGGCAGCACTGTTACTGTCCCAGCGGGGTTCCTGGAAAGGAGCTGCCGGCCTGGCTGCAGTGGGGCAGCCGCTGCGTGAAGAGGGAGACGATGTGGGGTGTGGGTATGCACGTGGAGTGGTGGGAGGACCGGCAGGTGCGGGCCGTGGCAGGAGCAAAGGTGCAGATGTGTGCGCCAGGCTCCCTCCCAGAACCCTGGGTGGGCTCGGGGGAGGGCGCTGCGCTTTGCAGAGTGAGAAGTACAGACGGGATGCTGAGGAGGTGACTATTAACCATTCCTGAAAAGGCACGGCATTTTCTTTGGAAAGCAGAGAAGGAATCCTGAGAGCTGTTGAGCAGGCAGGGCTGATGCAAGGGCAGGAGCTGACAGTGGTGTGGCGGGCCTCATATTTGGCTGTGCCCAGGCGCATCAATTAGGGGCCGGTTTGGATGGTGGGAATGGTTCTTCAGGGGTTCTGGGGCTGTCAGTTTGGGCGGGGACTTTAGTCTCTGGGCGAGCAGTTCATCTGATCCCCTGGGAGAGGACGAGAGATGGAGGGAGTGGATGCAAACACACACGTGTGAGAAGCGCTGTCCAAGCCCATCTTCTACACGTCCTGGTCGTGTGTTCCTGATGTTACAGTCAGCTGTCCCTTTTTGTCATTAAGAGGCACATGGGCAGCGGTGGCCTCTAACACTGGCTCTGAGGACTGTTCTGCTGTGGCGTGCATGGGGCCTGGCTCCCTGAGACCTCTCTGAGGCCACCTCACTGGGTCACCTCACTCCTGTGACTTCCTTGTACTCTTGCCAGTGGAAGTCCTTGGTGCCATAAGGAACGTCTTGTGGACTCTGAATTGTGCCAACAGATCCTGTCATGGCCAGCTTTGCAATAGGTCCGCGGCTCAGAAGAAACCTAGTCTCCCTTGAGAAAAAGTACATTAGGCTTATGCTAGATCTGTTTTTATTTATAACTGCTTAGACGCTGTTCCCTAAGCAAAACTCCTTGTGTAAGCTTTCATTCTTTTGATTTCTTTATTTGACAGCATTTTATTTTATTTTTTTCTAAAAGGAACAGTTATTTTCTATCCCCCGAGCCTATTCGGTTGCAGCGTGGGTGTGAATGGGAAATGTTATTTATTGCACAAACACTTATATACAGAGTTGTACTTATTTAGATCAAGCTTATAGAGAGATCCTCCCACATCAGGAAACTAAAAGAAGGTTTCAAAGATTTTGAAGTAGATGTAACAAAAATGCTTATATTTTGTAGCCCAATTGGCCTTCTGTAAATAAATCTTCATACTGGCAAAATCATGTGTTTCATATTAACTCACCTTATGTGTTTTTAATTTTCCAGAAGTGGTAGAATGACATTAGGACAACTTTTACCGAAATTGATCCTTTGAAAATTCCTTTAATATATTTCCCAAATGCAGCATATAGTTATAATTAGCACGACCTTCATTTTTACTGAATTTTTGCTGAAATGACTCAATACAAATTCAGTTGGCTGATTTATATAAAGCATGATTTGAATAATCTCTCACGTGATCGTAGCTTATTTTATTTCTAAAGAGGGAGAGATATTTTGATAGGCATAAATCAGAGGTTCTCAACCGGGGGCAGTTTGGCAGTGTCCGGAGATGTGTTTGGTTGGCACGAATGGGGGTGCTCCTGGCAGGGCTGCTGCTCAATGCACAGAACAGCCCTCAGAACAGAGTTGTTAATACCTGGCTAAAACGTCAATTGTGCTGAGCTTGAGCGCTAAAATCCTGGCATAAATGCGTTCCTCCCACACTGCAGATAGGCGAGAGCTCCGTGATTTAGTGGAAGATGGAACTGCTGGTTCCAGGAAGGACGGACCTGGTAGTTAGTGCTGTGCCTATTTAGAGTGAAAGCCTCCTCAAGGCATTAGCCGTGCGGGGTAAGACGCTCTGAAAAACCCCCACCTCTACACGAAGACTGCACATGCCCCTCCGTGTCACCTAACCATGACGACAATTTATAGTATCTTTATTTTAAGAAAAAAGGTAACATGTTATAGTCTGAAAATTATAAACCCCTAAAAATTACCTGTTCTTATTAAATGTGCTTCCCTTACATGGCAAACGTGTAATTTCATCTCATCGCCGCGGAACTACACGTTCCATTTTCACCGTCCTTTCCCTTGACGTGGCGTTTCCGTGTTCTCTAACGCAAATCCCAGGGAAAGAGTGTTCCAGGCACTTGTGTTATGTTTCTCTTCCTTTCATGCAGGAGGTGAAGATGTCAGGGCAGGGGTCAGGGTGGCGGCTTGTGAATGAAGTGTGGTTCCCGCTGGGAGTAGGTCTGTGCGACCGGCTTCGTGGTTCACAGGAGGGGATTCCGTGTTGGCTTGGACCTGACACCTCGAAAAACCAAGTGCAGGAGAAGAGTTTGCTCTTAGACCCTAGTTGATCTGAGCCAAGTTTTGGAGCTCAAGGCACGGCAGTTCTCCAATCCGCCTCCACGCCGGATGGCTGCTTCGTGAGAGCGGATGGAGCCGCCGGCTGCTCTGGGGGCTGCTGGGTGTCAGGCATGAGCGTGAGCACTTGGCATCATGCCCGCCGCAGAGCTGGCACGTTCTGAAGGTTTACGAGCACTTTCGTCCTCCTTCCGGCATTATCTTTATCATTGCTGAGCCGTTTTGGGGTGGAGCTGTGATAATCCACCTGCGGCCTTCCCAGAGTGGACTGGTGTGGGTCCCCCACACCTCCTCACTCTTAGCAGAACTAAATTACGCTTAAAATGCCTCTAACGAGTGTTATTGTATTTTTAAAGACATCATTTAATGAAATTTTATGTGTTAAGTCTCAAGTCAGGAGGATAAGAAAAGAGGGAGTATTTCATGTGGCTCCTCTCTAGACTGGAGGTTTAGAACAACCTCTAGTTTGCAGATCATGACTCCTTTTCCAAGAATTTAAAAATCACACTTCTAATTGCATAACCCAGAAAAGTGAGCACTCATGCATCCATTGCCCATCACAGTGCTCTGCCTGGGCAGGGATTATGGACCGATGGATAGACGCGCCTCTGCCTCCCTGTTTTCCTCTCCATTCCACCCCCAGACTCATACTGAGGGGCTCTTGCTCCTACGGAAGCTGTACTCTTGCTTGTCTTGGTTGGCAGTCCCTTCGCTGTTTTCTCTGCCCTACCTGAACATTTTGGCCAATGAGAGCATTCTAGAATCCCTTACGTGCTTAGGGACCCCAACCTTTGACATGCTCCGAGGTTCTTAGCCCTGATGAGTCCCACGTTATGCCCCTTATCTGATGTTCACTCCACACCTGCTGCTTATCAATGCATGCTGCTGGTTCCTCTGCAAATTCATACATGCATAGCGAGCTGAGTATGCAGTTGGCACTCAGTAAATATTGGATGAATGAGAGACTCTAAACTCAGCTGGACCTTTGGGCTTCTAGTCAGGTTTGACCCCTATTGGGTCAACTCCTGTGAAATTCATCCAACATTTTTCTACTCTTTAATTTAAAAGTTCCATCATCACTTCTTTCTCCTACCTGTCCATTTGCTTTGACTTGAAAATACAGACTGTGAAATTTGGTGCACCCCCAAATGAACGCTTTCTCCATCTTGAAATCTCACCATAGCTTCACGTGCACAATCGTTTTTAAAGATGAGGCCTCTTTCCTCTCTACTTTCTTTACTGGGACCCCAGCAGCTTCTCACCTCAGTTTTTCCTAAATATTCTTCCGTCTCCTCCCCTGTTCAATATACAGCCTCTTCTTCACTAACCACTTGTCAGTAAAGAAGCCACATTTAATTATCTGTTTTCTCTACTCTAAAATGTTCCTAACTTTTATCTTTTAGTGCTTACCTGATTTCACTGAATTTTCTTTGGTCCCCTAACATTAAAGGTGGCCACGCATGTTCTCTTCCACTTCCCTGCACGCAGTTTGTTCTTGGTTCATTGCTGTGTGGATTCCGTTTCCTCTTCTGCTGAGCTTGTCCCCCCACGCTGACCACTGACTGCTGACTAAAGCCAGTGGTCTGTGCTCTGCCTCCTCCGGGGACAGTCGGCCAGTCCTCATTTTTAAAGGTGTGGCTTCTGTGCTCCACCCTCACTTGATCTCCTTCCCTTGATACTCCTGTCTCTGCTCTCCACTGTCATCTTAGTGTACGCGCTTCTTCAATTACTACCTCGTATAATAATAAACATCTCTCTTTGGGTTTTTTTTTTTTTTTTAACAGTCCTGCTTCTCCTGGGTGAACATCAGCCACATCCAGGATTTCAACCATTCCAAACACTATAAGCTACCTCTGAATGTTTTTGTTTCTGAGCACCCAAACCGGCTTTTCAACAGTTTGCTGCATTTCCCTAAATGTTCATTCAGCGTCTTAAACTTAACATGCATGAAACTAAACGATCCTGTTCTCATCTAAACAAAATTATCCCATTCAAACGGATGGCGCCACTGTCCTTGAAGTCACTTACATTATCTGTCTTGAGTCCATCTGTGCCTCTTTGCTCTGTGTTCCTCAAATTTAGCAGATAAGAACAGCAACCATTTTATTCTATTTTGCATTTTTGAGGGGTCAGGGATTTGGGCAGGGCTCAACCTGATGATTTGTTTGCTCTCGTGGTACTGACTGAAGTCACTCAGTGGGTTTCAGCTTGGCTCACACACCCGTTGCCTCAGCTGGACTGGATGGGTCAGAAGCTGGGTGCAGTGTGACCTGCCAATCACAGCATCTCAATGTGGTCTCCCTAGCTTACTGATGCAGGGAGTCTCAGGGAAGTTGGGATTCTGACCTTGTGTCCCCATGTCCCAAAGAACGTGTTCTAAGTGACAGGAGGTAGCAACTGCCAGTCACTTAGAGCCCGGACTTGGAAACTAGCACAGCATCTCTTCCGTTGCATTTGATTGAGCAAAGCAGTGACAGAGCCGCCCCAGATTCCAGGCGGGGAACGTAGACCCACCTCTCAATGGGAGGAGCATCAGAATCTGTGGTAGTCTTTAATTTGCTGTACTTCCCTTTACCTGCATTCATCCTGTGCTGCGTTTACCTTTTTACTCACAGTGACACCACCCTGAAGTCACAGCTCCGTTTATTTCCCTTTTGAACAATTGCAGTAGTTTGAAATTAACTTCTCCACCTCTGTGCTCTTCTCTACCCAATTTCCTGTGTACGCTACTGTGAGAATGAGCTTAATAATATTCATAAGGTCTTCTAATATTATTAATAATTTATGATGGTACCTGTTGCATAAAAGTAAAGACCTCATACCTTAGCATAGTTTGCCCCCTACAAACATGCTGCAGATCCCCTCGCTCTTGCCCCTCCAATGTGCCTTTCCATCCTCTTCCCTGGGGTTGGAGCGTCCTTCCCGAAACCTCTGTCTGTTGGAATCCTCTGTATCCTCCAGTATTGAACTTCTCCGCGGACCCGTCCTTGAGTAGCGGTAGTACTCTCCGGAACTCCCATGGCACTCCTGTTCTTTTTAAGGTTTGCTAACAGCTTAGATTATAGTTATTTTTACGGGCCTATCTTGTTTTAATGCTTGTTAATCTTTTAAATTGTTCATAATCTTTAAAGTCTCACTGCTCCTAGCACAGGACTTTCATTTCACCCAGTAGGTGCTCAATATAGATTTTATTTGATTCGCATTTGATCTCTAGCCAGAAATTGTGCTGGTGGATCACCTATAAATTTAACAAGTTTAGCAAGGTTAAATTTACCAAATGTGGATGATTTTTAAGAGTTGAGTAGCAAAATATTAATCAGGTTATTAGTAAAAGACAATGGTCATAGCCTTGTTAAAAACAGGTCTTTTGGATGTCAAAAAGGGATGGAGAGGGATCTGTAGGGTTTCCATACATAGATCTGTGTTTGCACAAGGGGGTAGGAGAATTGTCCAAGGGGAAACCGATAGATGATCACAACTAATAATCTGCATCTTTTAGGAGTGACTGTGATGACTCAGTGGAGCTTAAACTTGAGCATTCTCTTTTTGTAATAAATAGTCTATCTCATAAAGTCATTGTCAGAAAGAGACGTCTGTACTGAGACTTGCACACATGCACACACACAGAAATATTACCTAGAAGAGGATGTTGGTTAATCTCTCTGAGCTCTCATTTGTCCCCACAAAGTCAGCGATGGAGCTTTCCCAAAAGACCACCCGGCAGAGAGCCTGAACTCACGGTCACCCCACTGCTGTCTTTTATGTGTTGCAGGCACTTTCCACACATGAGGGCAAGACGAGCTTCTGTTTAGAAGACGAGCGCCCAGAGTCGGAGGCCCCCTGCCCACCATGAAGGGGACCCGTGTCCTTGCGTGGCTGCTGTCAAGCCTGGGGCTGTGGAGACTCGCGCACCCGGAGACACAGGGCGCCTCTCAGTGTCAGCGAGCTGAGCACCCGGTCATTTCCTATAAAGGTAAGGAGAGGCAGCCTCTGCAAAGCCGCTGGTTAGTAGCACATGCTGTATGTAGTGACAGAGGGTAACAGAGTAGCTGTTGCCCTAGTATTCTGTGACGCTTGTTTTAGACATTGCTTAAAATAAAGGCAAAACTGTAAAATCTTCTGTCATAAGAATTTCATATCCAGAAATAGGTCACTGCCTCAAGAAGGATCTAAGACCGTGATGACCACTGGTGGAAAATCGCATTGTTTGAGCCCATCTTTATTTAACAGAGGCTGCCAGTCTCCTTTGCATTTGTACGAGGGCCTAAAAATGTGACCCACATAAATAACGACAAAACCAAGTAAAGCAAAAAGTTCTTCACTTTGGCATCTTGCTTCAAAGCCTCAGTCCTTTGTCTGTCCAGCATTGTATAGCAGCAGATTCGATTGACTGTCTCGAGTATTTCCACGCAGCAGCAGGATTAGTTCATTCACCTGCACGTCTACTCATTCATCCTTGCATTCATGGAAATGTCCTGAGCTGAGGTCCTTCGCACCCAGGTGCTGGGAGCATTCAGAGGGGGAAACAAGTAGTCTTTGTCTCGTCCTCAGGGAGCTTACAGTTACATTATCAGCCTAAATATGATTAATCAGATATTATATTCTAGTAATCATGCAGCCAATAGTTTTCTATTTTCCTATTTTTAAACTTTGTATCATAAAAACATTCAAATACATGAGAGAATTGAAAGAACAGTCTCAGGAACACCCAGCGCCACATTTACCCATTCATGGCCCATCAGTTTTTCATTTAAATCCCCACCCGCACTCCACGATACAACCAACCAATTATTTTGAAGCAAATTGAAGAAATCATATTATTTTATCACATGTCAGTTTATAACTCTCAAAGATAAGGAATTCGTAATACAATAAATGAACAAAACCCCAAACAAAGGAATGATTTCATAAAATCATCAAACATATGCTGGGTATTCAGAGATCATCGACGGTCTCATGACTACTTAGGCATTTTTTTTGTTAACGGTTAGATCCAATCAGGATCAAAATGAACCTGAAACACTGTAGTTGGCTGGCATATTTTTTGAGTCTCTTAAGCTTTTATTGTTTTTGTTGTTGTTGTTCTCTTTGCAAATTAGATTTTGCAGAAACCGAGCTCCTGGTCCTGTAGAGTTTCCCACAGTCTGGATTTTGTCCATTTGCATCCTGTTTGTGTGGCTCAAATGTTCCTCTTTCCCAAGTGTCCCTGTAAATTCCTAGTGACACCAAGAGGGCTGATTAGATTCAGGTTCAAATCGCTTTATCCTGACCGTGTCGTGGCTGGTGCTGTGTACTTCCATCGGGAGGCAGAGAATGTCCAGGTGGGAGATGATCAGTCGTTGGTGATCGCTGCCCAGATCTACTGATTGACTCCTGGGTGCAAAACTGGGATTTTCTAATTTTGTTTTCTTCATTTAATTGTTGGGATACATTTATATAAGCTTTCCTTCATCAACTGTTTGAATATCCTGAAAGTACAGCTCATATAGGAAAGGCAAAATAAATGCTTTCCCTTACCTACCATCAGATTTTTTTTTTTAGAGACTAATAAGGTGATTCTATAACTTTCAACTGGTCATCCATGGGTCAGCCAAAGGGGATGAATAAGATATTAATATTATGATTGCTTTTTTTCTTCTTTTGATTATTAGAATCATTATTAATACATGAATGTCAACATATTTGATGTATTTTAATCCATGTAGCTTTTATCCTTCTAGATGGTGACACTGTGGCATTTCAAGCCCAGGGGAGCCTCTTGAGGTTGGCTCCTGAGTTCTGACACCACCCAAGGCATCACTGAGAGCCTCTGTACTCTCTGGGTTAACAGGATGTTCCTATTCCTTTCACCCACTTCCTTCCATGGATCTGAGGATCACCCCTGTCTGGCTGCTGTGAGCACTGGAGGTGTTCACAGTTAGGTCTTTCCAGCAGACAGTGCTAAGAAAAACATTAAAAAAAATAAAATACACCATAAGCTTCTCCTGGTACTTCCAGCTCATCTGCAGGACTCCAGGGTCTTTTCCTCTCCCATCTTCTGTCTCTGCTTGTTTCTCCCCCATTTCTCCCGTGCGAAGAGTCCCGCGTCTCCGCGGTCGATCTCGTCATTCCTCTGCCTTTTCCCGCAGTGCACACTCAGCCGTTTCAGAATAACAGTTCTGTGCAGCCCTAGTTGTTTTGATTATTGAAAAAATTATATTTTTTCTCCTCTTTTGGTCCTCAGGGTATATATTTTACTGGAGAATTCAAGCAAAATTACTGCTTTAAAATCACTTGAAACAATTTCCTTCTGTGCGGTTATGGCACTGATCCCAAACCCAGTTAATTTCATTTGTTTAATTTTCCTTTTGATTTTTAGAGATTCTTAAAATTTACACAAAGTTATTATGTAGTGTTTCAAATTCAAGTTATTTAAAGAATGGGTGTTCCGAGGAATCTAGCTTTGCTCCCTGTTTTCTTTACCACGTTCCCTCTCTCTCTGCAGTTAGCTAACCATTTGCTTCTATTTCGTGGTTTAGGCTGCTTTTGTAATATAAACAAAGTCGTACACATACATATATGTGCAAATATATATCCATACTCACCTTTCTCAGATAAAGGTGGCACATGTACATATAAACTTGCCTCTGTGCAGCACTTTGTAGCATAATGACATATCCTGGAGCCTCCTCTGTAGAAAAAATAGTGGGATTTATGTCATTCTTTTTTAATAGCCACCTGCACCCCACCATGTGATGAACCCTAGTCTATGTGACAATTCCCTATCGAGGGATGCTTAGGTTATTTTATGGCATTTGTGACCACAGATAGTGTTTCAATGAGTAGTGCCTCCAGCAAACATCATTTCATATTTCTGCAAGGATACCATTGGAAGAGACTCCTAGAATGGGGATTTCTAGGTCCAAGGGCAAATGCATATGTGGTTTTGCTACATGTTGCCCAATTCCCTTTCATGAAAGTTGCGCCATTTTGCATTCTCATTACGCTGAGTGTGAATATCTGTTTCCCTGCAGAGTGAGCCATCAGGCTTTGAGGTCTGAGCCAAACTCATAGTTCATAAGTGGTATGTCAGTGTATTTTTTACTAGTATTTTCAAATTTTGAGTGAACACTCAATGAACAATTAATAAGAGCCTATTACATACAGGGTCTGTGCTAAGTACTGAGGTGATTGAGGCAAAAAGCGTAGTTCCTGTTAAAGGGGTTTAGACTGTTTTTAGGGATATGAACCAGAAGGGCCATTGCACTACATTCTGCCAAGGGCCCTAATGGTGTCTTTGTTGGGTGCCGTGGAGCCAAGAGAGGGCTCGAAGCAGACTCCTGGACTGTAGGACGGTGGTTCAGGAATGTTTCTAGGGTGAGCCCATATCAGAGGTGAGTCCCGCATGTTTGTTAGAAGGTGTTTATGAAACTCATGGAGGGAGAGATGTTCCAGGAAGAGGTAAAGAGCAAATGATGAGCCCTGAAGTGAGAGAAAGAGCATCGCAGGTCCTGGCAAGCATCACGCGCAGTAAGGCCTGGGACATCTTACTTTTGGTTACGGAGGAGGAGGTGGAGGGGATGAGTCCCACGTGTGAGTGGCTGGTGGGGATTCAGGAATGTGTAGATTGGAAGGCATCTCAAGTTCTCCCTCTGTCTGGAGGTTGGAAAATGCTGCAGGGAAAGCCCATTCTGAGGCTGCTACTGTGATCCGAGGGAGGAGGAAGGAGGGACTGAAGTGGAGGGAGTGGGGAAGAGCAGAAATATGGGGAGGTGGGTGAGTTCTAGAATCTGAAGGGGATTATTGATGATTTCATGGGTGTAGAGCAGGGAGGAGGAGGAAGCACCGAGTGCGTGTTGATTCCATCTAGAGTCAGGAAGAGAAAGCAGATGTGAAAGATGCAGTGATTTTAGATTGAGAAGGCTGAGTTCCTGGGAGCCATCAGGTGGAATTATCTAGTTGAGTAGAAGGCTTCATGGCAGCCAAGAAAGGGGAGATTCTCAAGGAGGAGGGGCCGTCTGAATATCTGATGATGTGGAGTGTTCAACATAGGTGTGGGCCAGGAGGTGGAATGACAGACTTGTCCTCATGTGCTTAGGACTTTCCTGGCTTTAGCCCTGAAAGTCCTATGGTCTGGGAAAACTGGGACAGTTGGTCACCCTCCCAGAAGTTCTGTCATCAGTGGGATATCAGCATCTTGGTGCTCCCGGGACAAATGACCAAACACTGGGTAGCTTGGAGCAACATAAATGTCTTCTCTCACTGTTCTGGAGGCTAGAAGTCCAGAACCAAGGTGTGGGCAGGGCCAGGCTCTCCCTGAGGCTCTAGAGAAGTGTCCTTATTTGCTTTCTCCTACCTTCTTGTGGTTGTCCGCAGTCCTTGGCATTCCTTGGCGTGCAGATGCAGCACCCGACTCTCTCAGCCTGCAGTCCAAGGCGTCCTCCCTGGGTGTCTGTATCTTTTTGTCTTCTCCTCTTTTTATAAGGACACGAGTCATATTGGATTTAGGGCTAACTCGAGTGCAGTATGACCTCATCTTAAACAATTCATCTGCAAAGATGCTATGTCCAAATATTGTCACATCCACAGGTACCTGCGGTTAAGACTTCAACATATCTTTTTGGGGGACACAGTTCAACCCATACCAATGGCATTTATGAGAGCAGTTTCAGGACGGTGTTGGAGTGTTGGGGTAAGAAACAAAATGGTGATGGGTGGGGGATACATGTAAGGTGAAGAACTAGATATAAAAGAAGAGAAGTATCCTCTCAGCCAGGCAAGGGCATGAGGACAGGGGACGGCTTTTAAAAGAGAATATTTAATTGTCCTTAAATGGTGATGGGAAGAGCCAGGTGAAGGAAGAGGCTGAGTAGAGGAGACAGAGAGAGATAATTGGTTCCTCAAAGTCCCGGGGCTGTAGGAGGGGATAGGATGCTGGGAACAGGTGGGGTTAGGTGGTAGGAAGCTGACTCCACCTCCAGTGGGCCTGGTGGGAGGGAGGCCAGGGCACCCAGGATGTGGGACAGTTAGTGGGTGGGGGCGGAAGGGAGGGGAGTTCCTGGGGACCTCTGTAGTGCCTGAGGAGGAGGAGGAGGCAGGCCACTGGCCAGGAGGATGGGGGCTTTAGGAAGGAAGTTCTCTGAAGAAGGGCTAAGACTGTTGATCAAACACACACACACACACACACACACACACACACACACACACACACACACGATTCCCTGTGGATGTTAGGAGCCCAGTCTGGCCTTGAAATGGCTCAGGTTACAGCCAAGCAGGTGGCCACTGTTCATCCACATGAATGCTTTTTTGTAAGGCAGGATTCTACAAGAAAGTTTGTGAAAGTAGAATGAAACACTGATATGGGGGAAATAAACGAAGAACTGGGTAATCTTGACTTTTAAAGTCCTGATTTCCATGCACACGTAAAATGTCATCATTTAGCAGTAGACACTGGAGGCGTTCTGCACGAGAGGCTACTAACGAAGTGGACCAGATGCTAACGTAACACCTTCATGCAACTTAGCATGTTTTGTCAAAGTTTTGGTCTGATTTACCTGGCTAGGAAGAAGATGCTGGCAGGATCTTTTTTTCCAGCTTCAGTAAAATATTTGCCACCGCGGGCTCCTCCTGTCTAGCGGAGTTCATTGCACAACACTCACTAACAGCTTGCTGTGTTTGCAAGGTTATTCCCTTGACTGCATGTTCTGGAATTTTTATCCTTGATTGTGCAGTGGCTGCTAAAACACCCTGACCCATTACAGATGCACCGTTCAAACTTATGTCCTTGTCATTTGTTTAAATGTCTGTCCCAATGAAGAGGGAAAAAATAGTGACCCTTCAAGACAGCATGTTTCTCAGCATGCTTATGGAGTCTCATAACAGTCTCTGAAATCAGTTTTAAATGTTTAATGTCTACTTAAGGCGATAGTGCCATATTCTGCTTTTGTTTGTTTATTGATTAAAGTTTACTCAGCATGCTGGCTATTTACAGAGCATGCTCCTGTTGTAGGAATTGGTTTATGGGGAGCAATTTCACATTATGCACAGAGAAAGATCACTGGTGGGGTGAGTCATGCCATACTCAGGCTTTCTTTGCCTTGGAGCCTTAATGTCACAATAATTTGGAGGCCTTTCTTCAGGGTCTCAGCTGGTGGCATTTCCTATTCATGCCTAAGATTCAGGAAGGATGCTATGGATTTGCATTCCCCAGTCTCTGGGATGTTTATCTTTAACTCCTTGGTGTTCCCATGGAGTGTCTTCCTATTCTTGAGTTTACTGATTGGCGTGAAAATTGTTTGGAAACTACAGAAGAACAGTATGGACTCTAGGTAGAAAGATTAGCAACAATTGGCCCCAGGGCTTGGGTGGCAGCTTGGGCCACCACTGGGGCTGGGCTAGGAGGTCCCTGTTGGCTCTCTGCTGCCTTAAAGCCTTGGGTTTAAACAGCTGCCTTTATCCCCACATACAGTCTCATGTGATTAAAAGAGTCATGGCTGAAAGTGTCCAATTAAGATTTTAAACTTGGACTCTATTCTCATACCCTGGTTCGAATGATTATTTTTCAGGGATACTATATTTTTCTTTTGAATTGTGTAAGTAAGTTACATAATAATTATGTGTGTATTAGAAGCATTGCTTTGTTAAATGCTGACAATAAAAATACATGATGTGTTTTGTAACTCTGAGTTGGCTCTTTTTCACGTTATCTTACTGCGAGCCCCAGCCCTTCTTGATCTATGAGAGACTCTGCCACTCTCCACGGTGGCCGTGTGCATATTTCCTGTTGTCCTGAGAACTGCCATTCCTACCTGTTCTGCTGTTACTTATTACTGTCCCCATGATGTCTGTGCTGTCCCTTGGACCACTGGCATTGCTCAGCCTGCCACCTGTTTCTTTTGGGGCTGCAGAAGGCAGAACCTGAGCAGGGTCAAGGCACAGCAAACGGTGCCCCCTTAGAACATAAGGACGGGGTGCTGGAAGGGCCAAAGAGTCGTTTCTGGGCCAGGCTGCATGTGTCCCACGGCTGTGCATGTGTGTCCCATGATGCTTTGTTTTTCTCTGGGTTTTGGCTGTCTGGTATCTAATGCACCAAGCACTCAAGTGGAACCATGGCCCTGGCAGAATTTCACTTCTTCTTTAGTACCTGGAACCCTCATCGCCACAGGAGGGGCAACACACAGATTATTTCTGTAAGATTTCAGAGATTTCGGAGTCTTTGAATATACAAACCGTGGGTAAAATTGCTTCCAGTATTTCCTTTTGTTCATCAACGCTCAGATCTGCCATTTTGACCTTTACAAATCATAAATGTGTGTGATTGCATTTTCATTTCCTACTTTCTCCAGGGAAGAGTTAAGGAAATTTAATTTAATTAAAAATGGATAGCATGAAGTTACTTTTAAAATTTAATTTTAATACTTTCATATGAATCCGATTAAAATATAGCAAGATGTCATTAACTGTTGAAAACTGTCTTGAACTCAACACTTTTCTCTGTAAACTGAAATTTACATAAACCAAGTCTGATTCTCTCTTGTTTCATAACATGATGTGAATTATCCTCCTAAGAGTTTACTTGGGGAGGAAAAGTGTTGTTACGGATCTTTAAAAAGTCCTTTGTTCCATAAATAATTTGTCTTTTTGTTATCATGTATATGACTGAATTTTACATATAATATACTGTCAGAACCACTTGGGCAAAATATTTGAACCTATTTGCAAAGGAAGCAACTAAGGTATAAGCACACTGCCTGTTTTTACATTTAAAACTACATTTGGGGAAACGTTTCAGATTTTAAAGTATGTTGCTAGTTTTCTATCTGGAGAAATGGAATATTAAGAAAAAACACAACTTTTCAAGCTTGTAATATAGGCATATAGTGATTATCCATGAGAGCATGGAGGTGTTAGAACAAAATGCGGCATATAACCACTACATGTTATTAATAGGGTGGCTGGCTCTAGTACCTAGATTGGGCTTTTATGTTATTGATTTTTGGCTGAAGAGAACTAAGAGGGTCTGTTGTGTGTTTTTTTTTTTATAAACAATGATTAGGCTCTGATGAAAATGATTTATTGAATTTTGAAAATTATCTTAAGAACTTTGATGTTACTTTTCATTTTAGGGCCACTAGTGATATAATTTATAAGACTAGACATCTGTATTTTATGTTCAGATAAAATTTCAATTGTTTTTTGGTTGATTTGTATCAATAGAGAAATCCTTTTGAATATTTTAAGCCTTAAAATGGATTGCTTTATAAATGAAATAGTGCAATGTGATTGAATTAAAACTGGGAATAAAGAGTTTGTAAAGTTGTCAGGATTATGATATAAAACAGTCATTTCATTGGGCCTCAAATGATACGTTATTGTGTTTTATTTATCTTTAAACATATTATAGTCTTTTAAAGCATTAAATGGGCAATTCATCCATTTCTCAGAGTGAAGGTAGATAAAAAAAACTTATCTTTATTTTATGTATGAAGGAAGAGTTGGAGATTAAATAGAGGGTGAGTTAGGTTTTAATGAGACCATATTTCTATTGGATTATGTCCTCTTGCCTTCCCCTAACATCAGAGCAAGGTAGGCAGCCACAGTTGCATTTGCGAGACAAAGCTCATGGAACTCCAGCAGACAGAGGGGCTGAAATTTCTCTGTTACCACATGACAGAGACAAGACTACATTGAGGTTTCTAAATTTTATTCGATTTGTCTTTTACTTAAATCAACACTTTATTTCTTAATCTTTTTTTAGCATTGAGTGGAGAAGGGCAAGAAAGTAGACTCTGGCTTGAGAAGGGATTATTCTTTAATTTCTCTTTTGTTCACCAGAGTTCCTCACATGACTCAGAGGCAAGTCTGTCACATGCATTGCAATAGGCAGGGGGCTTCTTTAGCCATCACCAAGAGCACTGCTGGATTGTAACACCATCCTCAGTGATGTTGTGTGCTGACGCTTTAAGATGAACAGATTCCTCCAATCCCAGCTATGGAAAAGGCTGGGTAATGCTATTTGACCATTCCCACCCTGAAAATACCTCTGGGCAGCGTGTTAGATGGGCTGCAAACCCTGTTAACTAAAATCAATGAAGCGAGACCCTGACGTCGGGAACTGCTGAGCAGACGGCTCCTGGTAGCCCTCAAAAGGTGATTAACGATTGTCATTCTCATTTGTATTTTGATTTTTATGCCACTTGATTCTCTGGCCTCAGATCCAGAGCATTTTAGCTTCTGCTTATTTGAAGATAAAAGAAGAGTTTCTGTTCATTAATAATTTAATCAATATTTATTGAGTGCATATTATGTGCCAGAAATTGTTTTAGTCACTGGAATTACTCCAACAAACAAAACAGTTACAAATCTTGGCCCACACTGTGTTTACATTCTATTACGGGAGCCAGACAATAGCAAGACAATATGTCATGAAGTGAGTTCCATAGTGGTAGGGCTGAGGAATCATATAAAGCAGGATATGGGTTAAGTGAAGGGAAGGGTTTGCAATTTTCATTGGGATAACCAGGTGTGCCTGACATTTACCTGTTGCCTATAAGCTCCACCACTTCCTTCTTTTGCTCTGCTCTGCAGGACAATGTTGGAAGACTCGCACTACCAAAACTGATTAAGACAACATGGTAATTGCACAAGGAAAATTATAAGGCAATGCAACAAAAAGTAGAGACTAGAAATATTGTCAGTTACTTTTCAATGAAGATTCCTTGATAATTCATTGAGGAAATCCTAGTATTTTCAATAAATGGTGCTGGAAAAAATGGACATCTTTTTGCATAAAATTTGAACCCTAAATGTTGCTTCAGATAGTACACAAAAATTAACTTGTAATTGATCTTAGACCTAAAGTTCAGAGAAAAATTATAAAACCTCTGGAAGAAAACATATGAGAAAAAAATTCCAAATTATTGGGTTAGCAAAGATTCCTTACCTAGGATAAAAAAGCAAATAATAAACTGTGAAATCCCCACTCACTGGCCCTTTGGTATCAAGGTGATATTGGCCTTATAGAATGAGTTGGGAAGGATACCTTCCTTTTCAATGTTGTGTAATAATTTCTGTGATATATGTATGAGTTCTTCTTTGTATGTTTGGTAAAATTCAGGTGTAAATCCATCTAGTCCGGGACTTTTTTGTTGGGAGATTTTAAATTGTTGCTCCAATTTCTGTGCTTGATATTGGTCTATTCAGGAATTCTGTTTCCTCCTGATTGAGCTTACGGAGGTTGCGTGTTTCCAAGAATTTGTCCATTTCCTCCAAAATTAATGCACACAAATCAGTGGCATTCATATACTTCAATAACAGTCAAGCTGAAAATCAAATCAAGGATATAACACCTTTCCTAATACCATTAAAGAAAATTAAATATTTAGGAATATATTTAATAAAGGAGGCAAGAGACATGTATAGGAAGAACTACAAAATGCTGATGCTAAGAAAAGAAACTGTTGAAGATGTAAACAGATGGACATCCCTACCATGCTCATGGATTGGCAGAATCAATATTGTTAAAATGTCCATGCTATCTAAAGTGATATATAGAAGTAATGCAATCCCTATCAAAATACCATCATCCTTCTTTATAGATTTAGAAAAAAATAATTCTGTGCTTCGTCTGGAACCAGAGAAGACCTCATATAGCCAAAGCAATCTTAACCAAAAAGAACAAATTGGGAGGCATCAGTCTGCCAGACTTCAAACTTTACTATAAGGCTATTTTAATTAAAACAGCATGGTATTGGCACAAAAATAGAGGTATGGACCTATGGAATAGGATGAAGAATCCAGATATAAAACCATCCTCATATTGTTATCTAATCTTTGACAAAGCAGACAAAAATATACATTGGGGAAAAGAATCTCTATTCAATAAATGGTGCTGGGAAAACTGGATATCCACATACAGAAGATTGAAACTAGATCCCCTCCTCTCACCTCTCACAAAAATCAACTCACGATTGATAACAGACTTAAACCTAAGGCATTAAACCTTAATAATTCTGGAAGAAAACGTTGGGAAGACTCTTTTAGACATTGGCCTAGGCAAAGAATTCATGAAGAAGACCCCCAAAGCAATCACAGCAGCAACAAAAATAAACAATGGAACCTGATCAAATTAAAAAGTTTCTGCAGAGCCAAGAAAACTATCATTAGAACAAATAGACAACCTACAGAATGGGAGAAAATATTTGCTTTCTACACATCTGATAAAAAGCTGATAACAAGAATCTATATAGAACTTAAGAAAATCAACAAGAAAATAATCAAACAATAAATGGACAAAGGACACGAACAGAGACTTTTCAAAAGAAGACAGACTAATGGTCAGCAAACATAGAAGAGTGCTCAGCATCTCTAATCATCAGGGAAATGCAAATATATGTGTGTGTATGTGTACCACCATAGCCACTTAAAGTCCAAGATACTCAGTCTTTAATGAAAAGACTGTTTCATTAAACTGCATAGACTGTTTTGTAAGTAAAGTTTTTCTCCCAAAGTTATTTGATGGGCTGATGACTCTATAGTTAGGGTTTACTTGGTGGTATAAGGAAGGTAGTTTATTACATAGAACATTTCTACCCCCAATACTAACTCTACTCAAAGGTACTCTTTG
>CAUYRT010017135.1:0-15341 GCA_963574885.1 Lepilemur ruficaudatus | reverse complement strand
TGTGTCACCTCACTTCGAATAATGGGCTCAAGCTTAATCCAGGATAATACAAGAGGTGCTAACTCACTGTCATTTCTTAAAATTGAGTAATATTCCATTGTGAACATATACCAGATTTTAACAATCCACTCATGAATTGACCAGCACTTGGGTTGTTTCCATGATCACTAGGGAATTGGGGGGTAGGGGGTAAACCCACATCTGAGCGATGTGGGGGGCACCGTGGAGGGTGAGATATGCTTAAAAAGTAGTTGGGGAGCGGAATTAGGGGTCTCAATAGGGTAAAGGAATTCCTCTAAAACTGATTTATGTGATTAACTGTACACCTTGGTAAATTCACTGAAAATCATTTAATTGTACACTTAAAATGGAGTGTTGGTTGTACGTAGATACAGTTGGAGCACTATGTATGTACTCTATGGACTACTTTGACAGAGTAGATTTTTAAATGCAACAAGATAAGTCAACTTGAGTGGTAATATATTTTGGGAAATCAGCTCACTATAAATTGTGACTGTAAACATTGTACTGTAAATGCTTTGTAGTTTTCCCCCAATAAAAAAAATAAATAAATAAAAAGATATTTGAGACAGAAAAAAAATGGTGAGTGCAGATGTAATCACTTTTGAAAGGTATATCAAAATTATAAGAAGAAAATAATAGATTTTGTTGGGGTATCCTTTGTTTAACGTGTGTCATTTTAACACATTTCTCCTCCTTGTTTTGGAGGAAATATAGCACTCTCAGTAGTTCCAAAGAAGGATATAGTGTCACATTTCTTTGGAATTAAATCTTTAGCTAAGTCTTTATAGGAACTTTGATATTATTTCAGTGTCAACAGAGAAGAGAAAATAACACTGATGACCAATTTTAAAGATATTTTCCAAATCTGAAATTCTAATATGTCTATAGTTCCTCATTCTTTCTTAAAGGGCCAATTTCATATGATATATTCAAATGAGTAAGACGAGTGATTACCACTTTAACTTCAAATCTCATTTTCATTTTGGAAGGGTTTACATAGCCTCAAGAAGTTATTACATCTTTATCTTCTAGAAGAATCAGGCTGAATCAGTCCATTAAACTTGTTCATGTAAGATTTTATGAAAATGGTAAGAAGAATCTCTTTAATAGCATTGCATGAGCTGGCGAGTGAAGTTTTTATTAGAAATCAGTACCAATAGCTAGCCCAAGAATTGACTGAAGAATTATTTTCTGTTGGGCCGTAATTTTTATGTTTGCATGTGCTCTTGCTATATCTCTTTTACTATCTTAAATTTTAAATTGTTAAGAGGATTAACTATAAGGAAATAAAATATCAAGGCAGTTTATAGTTTTTTGCTTAATATTTACATTTGTTCTCTACAAATTATTCATCCTCAATTTTTGACACTTCTGATGGAACAAGGAAACAGCCAACCCTCACCAAAACCTTGATGCTATCTTTCACTTCTCCCTTTCCTTTACATCAACTTAATGGGAACAACACCCTATAAACTCTCTGCCCATATCTTCATCACTCGTTCTTTCAATTTTATTTTCCCTTACATCACTCTAGTTAAAAAGCAGATTCGATCTCCATTTGTAGTCACCAATGACCTTCTAATCCCTCAATCCAAAAGCCTCCTGTTGGTTTTCCTTTAAATTGATTGATACTACACTTTTAAATATTCTTTCTCTTTGACTATTTGAATGTCAACTTATTTCTTACTTCTCTGCTCCTCAGTTTATTTGATTAACTCATATGCCTCAAAGCTCTGTGCTTAACCAGCTTCTCTTTTTACCCCTCACCCTGGGTGACCTCATTCACTCCCACACTTCGCATTACCTTATATACTTGAGAATCTATAACACTTTATACCGTTCATTGACTTCCAGGCCAACAGACAAATAATTGCAAATACATGTTTTATAAAACTTCTGTTTATTTTCCTGACATCAAAAATCCAGTGCAAAAAGGCACTCATTTACTTCTTCAAAGCTTCTCTCACGCTGAGATTTGTTATCTTGGAGAGTGGTGTGTCATAACCAAACACTGGTATGTCAAGAAACAGTCTTTGTCTAACTTGTGTCCCCAAGATGACTTTCTGCTACTGTTTGTGCTATTCTACTTCCTTTATGAAAACAGTCCCTTGCTAGAGGTTAGCATGCATATCATTGAACTCATTTTTTTGAATAACTCTTACATGTTACACATAGTTCTAAACTATTAAAATGTACTAGGAAACAGAAAAGATAAACTTTCTCACTGATTTTATTTTATAACGAAGGAAGTAAAAGGGACAACAAATAAATATACAAATACACATGTAATTTCACATAACAAATGCTAGAAAGATAATGAAACAGGGCTTTGGGGTAGACAGGGACTAGGAAAGGAGAGGACTTTGCAAAGACTGACCAAGAACTTTCTGAGGATGTGACTAAGGGGCCTCAGGCTTGAGAAGAAGAAACCCATTTGAAAAGCCCCCAAAATAGCATCTTGGAGAGAGGACATAGACTATACAAGGATCCTGAGGTGGGAGTAAGGTTGGCAAGTTTAGATAATGGAAGTAAAGTTTCTCATTTCTTGTTTTTGAACGATAACCAATTTAAAAATGATTGTTTTGGTATAAACCCGTCTGGGAAATTTTAAAACAATACTGAATAATAATGTGACTGGAAGAAGAAAAACTTCTTTTCAGTAAATGACTAGTTCACAAGCTGGTAAGAATTTGAGGAATAAATGAATATCAGCATGATGATTTGAGACCAAGTTAATCAGGGTGACACAATGATTTTAGTGAATTTGGCGTTATTTCCTCATTATCCTGTTTTAGCACCAAGCTATCAATCAAATCAATGAACTATTATTTCTAATGAGTTATTAGAATGAGAAAAAGAAAGATTCATTTGTGGCCTGGATATTTTAATTGTTTTAATGGTATGCTCAATTAAAATTTTTTGCATTTTGAATGGGAGATAACTTGGTAATCAATGACTTGATCAGCAAGTCATAAATATTCCCCTAAACTATTTTATCCTTGATAATAGATATTTGAAATATTTTCGTATTATTTTTATACATGTTTTTGACTTTTAATTATAAACATTTGGCAAACATATAAAGTTACAAAAAGAGTCTAGATAAGAAACAAGTATCACCTCTCAGAATGTGGAGTTATTAACAGTTCTCCAGATTTCCTTTAGACCTCCCTTTTGAAAAACTAAACAGTACAGGTAAAGCCAAACCTTACTCCTCTATCCTAGGTCCACAATTTTCTTTGCCTCTTTCCTCAGAAGTCACCATTATCTTGAAGTTGTTATTTATTATTCCTGAGCATGTTTTTATATTTTTAGCACATATATTGTATTCCAAAACAATATATAGTATTGTTTCTGTTTATGTCTTTGCTTTTTTCCGTATAATTTTCAGAGCCTTTCCACTTGAAATATCCACACCCTATTGTACAGGACCCAAAATGTATGACTAAACATTTATAGAAAATTTTCTGTACAGAATAATGCCTCAAAAAGCAACGTCCTTTAAAGACCAAAAAAAAAAAAAAACTGTAATAATGTCATGGCAGCTTTTGTCACTTAGCTTATTTTAAACATTTTTCTGAGTGAATAGAAGCAAAAATTTAGAGTCCACTTTGAAAGTGTATATTGGGGGAAAGGTTGATATTATAATACAAGGCTGTCAGGCCAGATAAATAAAAGGAAAGGGTCAAGACTGCTATATTGTTAGGGACACAATGTAGTCCTAGAAATAGACTTACCATTTATTTTGTTATGTTTCAAATACTGGCAAAAACACAAAACAAACCATAACAGAAAAGAGTGAAAAAAAACTTTGCCAAAATAGTGTCTAACGTCTGTATTTCATTTCCTATTTCCTTGGGAATAAACTACATATAAGGAAACCTGTATAATGGTGAAATATGGAAATATTCATCATTAATGAGCAACCTTTCTTTAATTTATAGTTGGGTTAAAAATTAATTAGCCCTTAATCACTGGAAGACTTTCATTTAATTAAAATCAACTAATGGCCTGAGTAGCTTTGCTACAAGTACACTGTGAGTCCGAATTCATAATTAGTTTGAGATTGAAAATAAGTGGATAGCATTAATACATTAGCAACTTAATTTAGGTGAGGGTTAACAGTGATCAGCTGCATCTTACAATAAAGGCCACAGGTAAGTGTATTTCTAATGTATTATGCCAGGTAGATAGTATTAGAGAATTGTTTTTACTGGTGAGATGTGTCCTTTTATTTTTATTGTTTTTAATGATGCTTTAAAAACATAACACATGAGTACATACAGCAAAAAATCAAATAACTATGGGAGGAAGTCTAAAGTTCTTGAAAGCATCTGGTATGAATTCAGATATTTTGTTAGATATTACTTTTTTTTTTTTTTTTGCTCAGGATTTTTTTTTTTTTAATAGTCCAAAATACTACAGTCGTCCCTTGGTATCCACAGGTTATTGGTTCCAGGAACCCCCAAGGATACCAAGATCTGTGGATGCTCAAGTCCCCAATATAACATGGTGTTTTTGCATATAACCTATGCATATCCTCCTGTATATTTGATATTATTTCTAGATTACTTATAATACCTAATGCAATGTAAATGCTATATAAATAGGTGATATGCTATATAGTTTTTATTTGTATTCTTTTCTATTGTTGTGTTGTTATTTTTGTTGGTTTTCTTTTTATTTTTGAATATTTTAAATCCACAGTTGAATCAGTGGATAGAACCCGCAGATATGGAAATCTGACTGTATTTACATGTGACTGTAGCTAGGAAGGCCTCTGAATATATTAGTGCACAAATACATATATATTTAGCCCATGTATTTGATGTCCAGTGTTGGTATAAGCCTCTGTTAAAAAGCCAAATTTATTTTGAGAATGTCCAAGTTTATGAGATATTTTTATTTGTTAATATTCCCATATTTTCTGGTCATAGATAACTCAGAAAACTTTTCCTGAGTGTCTCAACTGTTACCTTCTTTTCCCAGTTTGCCAGGCTTTGGTCTATTTACTTACTTTTTTGTTGTTTTTGCTTTTAAATAAAGAAAAATATGGAAAATGTATTATCATGATTTAGTTATTGGAGATATTGCTGGAAAAAAATAAGAGTTTTAGATTAAACTTACATTCCATAGAGGAAAGTATTTTCATATTCTATGAAGACTTTTGAGTTTCACTACCTTAATGAGAGTCCTTTGAAAGTAACCTTTTCTGGGTGTATGTATTTGTTTTGGGTTTGTCTCACCTCACATTGATGATAAAAGTTGGAATTTTGAGGCATGAAAGATAATTCAGCATTGTATATATAAAGTAATAAATGAATGGAAAGTTATATACCAATAATATTTTATTGAGGCAGTTAGATAATTCTGAAGTTTACTACTTTTCCAAGTGTCTAGATCACAGCAGTTCTTTTTTTTTTTTTTTTAATTGGGGGAAAACTACAAAGCATTTACAGTACGATGTTTACAGTCACACTTTGTAGTGAACTGATTTCCCAAAATATATTACCACTCAAGTTGACTTATCTTGTTACATTCAAAAATCTACTCTGTCAAAGTAGTCCATAGAGTACATACATAGTGCTCCAACTGTATCTACGTACTGATTTTTGACAAAGCAGACAAAAGCACACACTAGGGAAAGAACATCCTATTCAATAAATGGTACTGGGAAGATTGGATTGCCACATGAAGAAGAATGAAACTGGATCCCTATTTTTCATCTTACACAAAAATTAACTCAAGATGGATTAAATAAAAAGAACAATAAAAAATATGGATTAAAGACTTAAATATAAGACACGGAATCATAATAATTCTAGAAGAAAATATAGAAAAAACTATTCTGGACCTTGGCCTAGGCAAAGAATTTGTGACTAGGACTCTAAAAGCAAATACAGCAACAACCAAAATAAATAAATGGGACTTAATTGAACTGAAAAGTTTCTTCACAGCAAAGAAAATAATAAACAGAGTAAATAAATAACCTACAGAATGGGAGAAAATATTGACAAACTATACATCCAACAAAGAATATCCAGAATCTACAAAATCTCAAACAAATCAGTAAGAAAAAACAGATAATCCCATCAAAAAGTGGGAAAAAGACATGAACAGATTTTTTTCAAAAGAAGACATACAAATGGCCAACATGAAAACATACTCAACATCACTTTAATCATCAGGGAAACGCAAATTAAAACCACAATGAGACACCACCTTACCCATGTCAGAATGGTCAGTATGAATAAGTTAAAAAACAACAGATGTCAGCATAGATGCAGTGAAAAGGGAAAGCTTATGCACTGTTGGTGGGAATGAAAATTAATACAACCCTATGGAAAACAATATGGAGATTCCTCAAAGAATTAAAAGTAGATCTACAATTTGATCTAGGAATCCCACTAGGTATCTAGCCAAAGGAAAATAAGTCATTTTATTAAAAGGACACCTGCTCCTAAATGTTTATTGCAACACAATTCATACTTGCAAAGATATGGAATCAACCTAAGTGCCCATGAACTGAGGAATGGGTAAAGAAAATACCATGTGCACCTGCACACACACACACACACACACACACACACCATGGAATACTACTCAGCCATATAAAGGAATGAAATAATGTCTTTTGCAGCAACCTGGATGGAACTGGAGACCATTATCCTAAGTGAGGTACCTCAGGAATGGAAAAACAAATACCACATGTTCCCACTTATAAGTGGGAACTAAGTCATGGGTATATATGGTCATAAAGTGGTATAATGGACATTGAAAACTAAGAAGGGGGGAGGTGGGGAGGAATAAAAAAATTACCTATCAGGTACATTGTACATTATTCTGGTGACAGGTACACTAAAAGCCCTGACTTTAGCATTATACAATTCATCCATGTAATAAAAAACACAGTACCCCATAGATCTATTTAAATAAAAAAACGTTTTAAAAGAAACTTCAAATACATTTAAATAAATCTAAGCATTGGGCAAAAAATATTTTGAGGAGGAAATCTCGTGTATTGAATCTGGGCAATAGTGTCTTGATAAGCCACCGGGTCAAATCAATGAAATGCTTCATCAAATTGTTCTTTAGTCAGATGTGGTTCATTCTCCCCTGGTTGATGTGATTTCTAATCCAAATGGCTTGTTAGCTAGAAAACTTCAGATGGACAGCTAGTATGTCCGATAGCCTGGCTCTGGACTCCTTTCTCTTGAACTAACTGTAGGCAAGCAGCCACAATGAGTTCCAAATATTGAAGACGTCTTATTCCTTAATAGCCAGGAAGAAACCCTAGTGTAGTGTCTAACTTTAACATTATGTAAAAACTTTTTCTTTTTTTTTTTTAAATTTTAACAAAATTTTGTTTAAGTGACTCTTTCTTAACATAAATAAATGCAGAATTTTCTCCCTAAGCAAATACCATTAAAAAATTATGATTCATTTTCAGTTATCCCAATTTTCTTTTTTTTTACAGCTATTCACATAAATCAGTTTTAGAGGACTTCATAAAAACTTTTTCTTGCTAAAATGGCTTAAAAGTTTCATATAACTAGGAGTAGGCTGAAGTATCCAGGAGAAAATCAATAGTCTCAGAAAGCTAGCCTTGCAAACACAGCCCGAGAAAATGATTTCATGGCTCTCCAGTAAAAACGTCTATCCAAACTTCGCCTACTTTTCATTCCCTTAACAGGAGCTCAAAAGTCCATTTTTACACATTCTTTAATGGATGTAGAACCCAGGAAAAATCACGATGTTCTCCCTCCCACCCTTCACACGTTACAGGAGCACTTTCTATTTCGACTGAGGATAGCTTTGAAAGGGAGAAAATGGCATAAAAAGAAAGCAATCCAGGTGATGTGTGCTGGAGGGGAGAGATGTTTAGCAATACAGCTTCAGTTCTTCTTGCCGGGATATGGAATAGAGAAAGGACCACTGCCCCCCAACCCACACACACCCCCCTTTTATTTCCCTCAAATTTTATAAAAGCCCCAGATGATTAAATGAAACTGTCTCTTCCTGAGGACACCTCCCCAAGTCACTGTGCAGTCACCAGTAGCTTAGAGTCCCCTAAACGTGATCTTCCTGATTTGTCTGTCCTCCAAAGAGGCAACATCCAATGAACATTCATATAAAGGCTAACTTTGAGGGTGATTTTAATTATGTATAAGTTTAAAAACTCAGTCATCATTTTAACTGACTTATCAGGATAAGTAGAGGCAGAGAAAAAAGGTATTGCATACATACCTGGAATGCATTTCCTTGTGTGCATTTTACTTTCAACCTCTTACGTGTTTTTCACCTATATGTACTTGAATATCACTGTAAACAGAGTGCATTTTGTTAGAATATTCTCTCCTGGGTTCTAAATTGGGTCCTATAAGTGTGACTAATGAGCACATAGTGAATAATTGTGAAATGAATAGATAACAAGAAAAATCTATCTGAACTACTTGATTTTCTAGTTTGTCTCAGGATAGACCATTAAAAGAAACACAGGAAACATTAGTTGGATCCAAAGAGAATCTTTGCTTTCTAGAGGAGGAAGGGACAAAAAGAGTTGGTGGCCAGAATGAATTTGATGTTAATAAATAACACATATAATACATGTTTGAACTTGAATTACTATTTTACCTAAAATAGTTCCAGTTCCATATTATTAATAATTCATAAAAGTGAGCTATCTTGCAAGCCTTCCGTCAAAAAGATAGTTTTAACATGTGCTAGATTCTGTTCTATAAATTCTGTTTCAATTGTTACTGAGCATGACAAATGAAAAGACACTGCCCTTCTTTATATTTTCTTCTTTGTAGATTAAATCTTTGATTCAAACAAAAATGAGATTTTCTCTTGAGAGCAGAGTCTGAAACATGGTCTTTGGAATCAGTGGAGTGTATCGTACAAAGTAGATCCCAAGTATGAAATTGTTCCTGTGCTGTTCTGGTAAAGTCATGTATTAGAACTGATTCTTCAGTAAGATGCCAAGGCCATGATGGAAATGCCAACTCTGGTGTGTTGAAAGAGTTAATAACTGAATCATTTTGCTCTATAATCCCTTGGTGTAAGAAGAAATCTCTAATTTCAAACAAATAAAACTACAAAATGATTTAACTTCTGATGCTTAGACCATAGTTAAGACCATCATTTAGAAACCAACAGTACACTCTGCCCATGCCCTGAATTAAATCATTTGTAGTAATGATTAAACCACTCAATACAAATTGAACAGTTTTGCAAACACTACATTTCTGTTGCATATAAAAAAGATAGGTAATATCCTTAAGAAAGATAATGAGAAGAACAAGTGTATTTAATTTCTGTTATCCAATGTTATTGGTCCAAGATGTCAGGTATGGTTCTAAAGGAGTATTTTTTGCCAGTTGTACAATCCAAGCCCAGGTTTCAATATAGCATTCTTATCTATAATACATATCTGATTTTCTAGCTCACAGGTTAGAGGTCAGGTTGGGGAATGTGGAAATAATCCTTGGCAGTTTTTTTTATCTAGTATTAGATTTACCTACCCTACTGTCTAATTCAGGAATGAGATTCATAGCTATATATAAAGCTATCATTTTTAGAGTACTTAACCATGTCAAGTATTGTGCTATTTTCCATTAATTATCTTTGTTAATTCTCACGGGAATTCTCTGAAAGAGGTATTATTATCTGCATTTTGTATATAAGGAAACTTAGATGTAAAAAAAAGTAACTTAAAACAACAAGGAGATACAACTACGCGCTATTAGAATGGCTAAGATCCAAAACACTGACAACACCAAATGCTGGTGAGGATGTGGAACAGCAGGAACTCTCATTCATTGCTGGTGGGAATGCAAAATGATTCAGCTACTTTGGAAGACAGTTTGGCAGTTTCTTATAAAACTAAACATACACTTACTGTACAATCCAGCAATCTTACTCCCTGGTATTTACCCAAAGGAAAAATTACTTCCATGCAAAAACCTGCACACAGATTTTTATGGCAGCTTTATTCATAATTGTCAAAACTTGGAAGCAACCAAGTAGGTAAAGAAACAGTAGGTAAATAAATAAACTGTGGTACATCCAGACAATGAAATATTACTTAGTGTTAAAAAGAAATGAACTATAAACCCATGACAAGGCATGGAGGAAACTTAAACGCATATTACTAAGTGAAAGAAGACAATCTGAAAAGACTACATATTGTACAATCCCAACTATACGACATGAAAAAGACAAACCCATGTAGACTCTAAAAAGATCAGTGGTTGCCAGGAGGTAGAGGAAAGGAAGGGATAAATGGGTAGAGCACAGAGGATATTTAGAGGAGGGAAAATACTCTGGGGAAAAGCATTATTTGAAGAGTTAATGGCTAAGAATATTTAAACCTGATAAAAGATATAAAGCATCAGAGTTGGTACACAAATACCATGTAGTTAAATTAAAGGATGTCCTTGCCATATATATTATAATAAAATCATAGACACCGAAACCAAAGAAGATCTAAGAGGAGGCTGAAAGGAAAGAGAGATTACCTACAAAAGAACCACATTTATCCTGACAGCTGCTTTCCCAACAGCAAAAGTGAAACTAGAAGCAAATGAATAACACATTCAAAGAGTTGACAAAAAATAACTACCAAGCTAAAATTGTATACCCAGAAAAAACTGTCCTTCCAAAGTTAAGGCAAAATAAAAATATTTTCAAGTAAAAAAGAAATCCTGAGAAATTTTACCGTCAACAGACCCTCATAGAAAAGGAAAGCCTAAAAGATGTACTTTGGGAAGAAAGAAAATGATATCAGAATATAGTCTAATATAAAAGGTGCAATGACAAGCAAAAGATAATTGTAAACATATAAATAAATGTCAACACAGATGTGCACAAAATAACATGTAATTGGTAGGATTATCAAAATAAAATCTTATTAAAATACCAGATAAAATACAATAATATTTGTGAATACCTTATTGGAGTTAAAGCCTTCTAAGCTACTTGTTTTGACAGAGAGAAAGAACAAGATATTGATTCGTTTTAGGATTAAGTGTGCATATTAAAATTTCAAGAGTAACTATTAACAATGTAAAAAACCATTAACAATATAAAAATAGACTACATGACTTTTAAATAAGTAGAAATGGGAGATACAGCAATTACTTAATCTCAAATTAAACAAGAGGAAAAGATGAAACAAAAAATGTGCTACAAATAGTCAAAAGTTTATGTAGATAAAATTAAGAAAGGAAATAATTTAAATGGATTAAACTTATTGATTAAAGAGAAAATATTTCCAAAAATATCAAATTTCTGTCTCTATTTGGCTTACAAAAGACACACATATATCATAAAAACAGAAAAAGTTGAAAATGAAAGAATGAGAAATTATATGAGGCAAATACTAGCTAACATGAAGCTACTAAAGCAAAAGGTATTAAGAAAGAATGCAATTTAATAAAAAGACATATCAATTTTGAAATCTAGTGGCACCAAATAATATTGTTTCAAAATCCATAAAGTAAAATTAAATAAGTACAGGAAGAAGTTGACAAATTCACCATTGTGAAGGATGAATCAGTAGATCAATCAAATAAAAAAGAGATCAGCTAAGACAGAAAGAAGTTGAACCACAAAATTAACAAACTTGATCAAGGGACTTCTATAGAACCATTTACTCAACACTGTGGAATACATTCTTCTTCTTTATAAAGGAATAATTGTGAAAATTTCCCATAAAAACCACAAAACAAATGATACACAGTAACAGAATCAAAAAATACATAGACCATATTTATAAGCATAATACAATTAATTCAAAGTATAAGAAAAAAACAATAGATTTCCTAAATAAATTTTTAAAAAGCACTTCAAGGAAGAGATCGTAATGAAAACCAGAAAAATACTTAAAAGTTAATATTAACAACAATAAAAATACTACACATTAAAATTCATTAACGTAAAGTTGTCTTTAAAGAAAATTTTAAAAAATTACAAATGAACTATGCATCCAATTTAAAAAGTTAAAATAGCAGAATAAACCAGCGGAATGAAAGGATTTAAATGAAAAGGATTTAAAAAAATCAGGAATAAAATAGAGAAAAATACAATATTCTCAATAAAGTCAAAAGTTTGTTCTTTGAAACAACTAATAAAATTTATAAGTCATCTCTGACAAGATGAATTGAGTGGAGAAAGAAATAAAAGGCACAAATAAGCAATATTAGAAATTAACAACAAATTAACTAGAAACACACAGCAGAAATTAAAAATATATATCTTTATGTGTGCATATATATATATATATATAACATATTTAAAAATGAGGGAGTACTTTTGCCAACAAATTTTAAATGCTAAATAAAATGGACAAATTCCTAAAAAAATATAACTTACCCAAACTGAAGAGAAATTACAAATTAAAATGGTTCATGAACATTAAAGATAAGAATCAGGAATTAACATTTCCACAAATGAAAGACCAGCTCCAGAGAATTTTATAGAATTATCAAGGAACAACTGTAATTGTATATAAATCTTTCCAGAGGATAGAAGCAGAGGAGAGGCACCCAAAGGAATTTTAGGAAGCAAATATAAAATTGATCCTCAAACTAAATAAGAACATTATATCAAGGAAAACACAATGTTTATTGATGAAGACAGGTGTGTGTGTGTGTGTGTGTGTGTGTGTGTGTGTCTGCTTGTGTGTAGAAACACCCACCATGACCAATTGTGTGTGTATTTTGTGAATGAAATATTAGTTAACATGATAAAACCAGATTAATTTGACTGATTAATTTTCACCACTGTAACAAGTTAAAGAAGTCAAACTGGTATGATACTTATACTGAAAATTTGTGAAGAGAATAGGTGCTCTTACCACAAAAAATAAAAAAAAAAGAAGGTAACCATGCAGGGTGATAAATGGGTTCATTTGCTTGACTGCTTTGCTTGATTGTAGCAATAGAGATCACCACAGTTACAAAATAAAAATTCAATGTACAAATAGTGATTGCATTTCTATAATAGTCGTCCTAGATCATCAGTGCTTCCATAACAAAACACCTTAGACTGGGTAATTTATAAATAATAAAGTTATTGCTCACAGGTCTGGAGGCTAGGAAGTCCCAGATCAAGGTGCCAGCAGATTGTCTGGTGAGGGCAGCTCTCTGCTTTCAAAATAGCATCTTTTCACTGCATTCTCACTTGGCAGAAGAGCAGAGGAAGGAGGCTACTTTCTGAAGTCTCTTTTATAAGAGCACAAATCCAATTTACAAGAGTGGAGCCCTCACGACCTAATCCCTCACAGAGGCCCCACCTTCTAATACCATCACCTCCGCAATTAAGTTTCAACATACAATTTTGGAGGGACACATACTTTCAAACCATAGCAACAGAGGTGACGTTGTAAATCTGTAAAGAAATGAGAGATAATTCAATAAATGATGCTGACACAATTGGTTATCCACATTGAAGAAAAAAATAAAGTTGGATTAAACCTTCCATTCTATGGGTGAAATACTTTATAAACCTAAAATTACAATAATTTTAAAGAGACAAAAAGAATCTTTACATTATATTTTATATATAATTTTAGGTAGTTTACCAAACTCTCCTAAGTTCTTCTCTCTATAATTAGGAACCCCTGCTAGAGAAGTTTGAACCTCCCGTGTCTTGGAGCTGGGGATGTGATCAAGCCTTCATTAACCAACAGTTAGGACAGATCCAACCACAAAAGGGAATTAACTTATGCCACCACTGAGTCAAGTTCATCCACAAAAATAAATAAATAAAAACCATTAGTCCATTTATATAGTATTATATACACTAGAGTTCCCAGACACTGGTGATAATAATGCAGTTTTCATTTTCTGGAATTCTTGAGATCATTGGTACAAATGCATTTTTAGGGTATGGTGGAGAATTCATGAGTGGGGCTGCCTTTGATCTACCTTAGGGTAAAGAGTTGTTTGTTATTAGCATCACAGTTTGCTGGGACTTACTATTCCTTTTGGCACTAAGTACTCTGACATATTGAAACATGAAGCCAAGGCAGAGATGAATCATTAAGACCTGAACATGTGAATATATACTAGTAAGTTTGATTTACTTACTGCACAATGTTCCCTACTTTTTCATACCCAAAGAGTAAATATTTGCTAATAATATGCTTAGCTTTTTGACTATTTTAATACCGTATGGTTATCACAAAAGTGTAGAACCAAACTGATATACACACTGAGACAGTTCAGTGTTGTATGTGGGACATAATGTAGGGAATTAAAAAGAACATGATTTGATTACATTTAAAACACCAATGGAAATAAATTCCCTAAGAAAAGCTGAATATATTATATATTTTAATGAATTTGAAGCCTGGTGAAAGAGGTCCTGGTATTTGTCTCCTTACATCCAGAACTGCAAACGTGGTCATTTAGACCACAGCCATTGACAAGGCAGCCCTGGATGCAGATCACACTGTTATAGGATCCCTAGATATCCAGAGGTAAACTTTAAGACAAAAGATTAGCAGGTAGGCAGTAGGGCTCCAGGTAAGGGAAGAAAAGCCACTGTGGAGAACAAGCTAAAGGCAGACTTTCCGCAAACCCTAATATTGTGCAATCTTGGACCATGTTGCACGTGGTGGGCAGATTCCTATTCTGTGATCTGACAGGCTTTTAGATGGAGAATGTGATGCTATGACTTTTAACTGGTGAGGCATTTTCCTTACCAACCACCCTCTCTGTCTTTCTTCTATGCTCTAATATTACAAATCCCAAGAAAAATATTTTACAAATTGTTCCAAGTAGTTGAAATAGCTGGCAAAACAAATCTCTAAAAAATTGAAACTTTCTAATCTGATCAAACAAAATGTTGACTATGGCTTACTGTCAAGACAAGTTACAGCTTTTAGGAACAAAAAGAAGAATTCGCGAAGGGATGCTGAAAATTTTCTACACAGAACATCGCATTTTATTAACAAGTTTAATAAAACCAGCCCAACAAACCACAAGAGAGATTTTTTTCTTTATTGACTTCCTTTGATTCAAAACATCAATATTTATGCGGCAGAAATTTCCAATTGTCTCTTAAAAATTGGTTTCTTTTGTTTTACATAATAAATTATGACATGAATATAGGTTAGTGAACATGTATTTTTCACACGTTGTCATCCAATATGTCTTTTTGCTTAGTAGTAAACTGATTCACCCAGTAGCATCCCTGGCTTGGAGTTATTGTTTGGAAAAGCAACTGGGACTATTTTCATTCTCAGAAAAGATGTTTTTGAGCATATATGTGCTGAGAAGAGGCTTGCAAATTAAAAAGGGGATGACTTG
>CAUYRT010017134.1:0-11214 GCA_963574885.1 Lepilemur ruficaudatus | reverse complement strand
CATGGAATGAACATTATGCTTCAATAAAGTTGTCTTTAAAAAAAAGAAAAGAGAGCCAGGAGGGCACTCATATTCCGCCATTTGTACTCTATGGACTACTTTGACAGAGTAGGTTTTTGAATGTAACAAGATAAGTCAACTTGAGTGGTAATATATTTTGGGAAATCAGCTCACCACAAATTGTGACTGTAAACATTGTACTGTAAATGCTTTGTAGTTTTCTTCCAATAAAAAAAAAAATAATAAAAATAAAAATAAAAAAAAATCGTTCAGGGCTTATGACAGGAGGTGAAAAGCACTTAATCAGACTTTAAACAATCATTATAAATTCACCCCAACAAACAACTCCTAAATTTTGCGGCTTCAAAATTCAAAGGGCAAAAAACATATTTCTTCTAGATTTTCACAAGATAAATGAAAGCAGGTATTATTTCTTATATTACAAAGTCTGGCTTTTCTTCTGTCTGAGGCTTTTTTCTCACGCGCCATGGTTCCAGGCTCATATTAACATCCGTGTGGTGGGAGCACGAGCCCAGCAAAGAGCCCCTGATGAAGATACTCGTTTGAGTAGGACACATGATTAGGAAGGTCCTCTGAGGAAAAGATGCATTTGGAACATATTAAAACACAAAGCGTAAGTGGCTTTCGAAAGCAATGCCAGTGTTGTATGATCTACTTTTTTCCACTCTGCTTTGTCTAAAATGGTGAAAGAAATGTAACAACTGATGGGGTTCTTTGTCCCCAACACTCCTAGGACGCCCGCAGGACCCCTGTAGCTCACGACTGCCCCCTGCAGGCTGGCCGTGACCTGGCCGTCCTCTCCTTGGTTACAGAAAAGGAAGGGAATGTAATTCAGAAGCTTGAGTAGCTCCGCACGCATGGACCAAACCTGCTCTGACCCCTCCACCCTTGGGCTCCTGTCCTGAAACGGGACACAGGCCCTACCTGCCACCTCCCAGGACACTTTTGTCAACGGTCAGCTGCCTGGGTTGATTTTGCCCCAAAGGCAGTGGTCCTGCCTGGCAAATCCCATCTGTGGCCCAGGACCCAAACCCCATCATCACAGACACTTGAGAGCTGGGAATAAGATTCTATTTGGAAAGATAAGATTTCTGTGTTTGGGGTTTTAATTTTGGTTCACTATGCCCACCTGACCCTGCAGAACAGGAGGGCTCAGGCAGAGGGAGGACGCACCTGAGCGGGTGCGACAGAGCCGCGTTCAGTCCCGGGGCAGCAGGATGTGAATTTCTATTTCAGACTCACAGCCAGTTTTACATCAAACAAAATGTTAATTGAACTACAGGGCAAGAGTCTGAAAACTGACCTTGATCCAAAAAAAGTAAAAAAAGGTAAATCATACTGGTGAAGAAGAAAAAGTACGTTTTATGTTGTAGAATACGACATTTTGCCCAGACAGTCCTGTAATTCTGGCATTGAATTATGATCGTGAACCTATGTCTACATTGGAGACTCACGTACTTCTGGATAGAACTGAGGTTTTTAAATGGATTTTTGTGTTGCTTCAAATTCATCACAATTTTTAAGATGATGGACTGATGAAGCTCTTCCACTGTGAATCTAGTAACTGTCTAGAAGCGCCGAGAGCATTCAGGACGGCCTGGTTGTGTTTTCATGTGTAATTTGCAAATTTGGTGGTGAGGATTTTTCCACTTGGAATGTAATTGTTTGAATAAAATTATTCTCTTTTCTTTTCCTTTTTTAGTTCAATTGGGAAAACAGTCAGTTTTTATTTTATTTTTTTATTTTTTTTGAGACAGAGTCTCACTGTGTTGCGTGGGCTAGAGTGCCGTGGCGTCAGCCTAGCTCACAGCAACCTCAAACTCCTGGGCTCAAACGATCCTTCTGCCTCAGCCTCCCGAGTAGCTGGGACTACAGGCATGTGCCACCATGCCTGGCTAATTTTTTCTATATATATTTATTTGGCCAATTAATTTCTTTCTATTATTGGTAGAGACAGGATCTCGCTTTTGCTCAGGCTGGTTTTGAACTCCTGACCTTGAGCAATCCGCCCGCCTCGGCCTCCCAGAGTGCTAGAATTACAGGTGAGAAAACAGTCAGTTTTGCCAAAGCCTCATTACCTTGTACTGATCCGGGAGGAAGGTGCTTCCGGTGGGTCCCACAATGGGATGGGTGGTATCCGATGGGATTCCGTTGGGCCCCGGCTGTCCCACGTCACCCTGCACATTATTTAGCAAAAGTAGTTATCTTTACATTGAAAGGAAACTGCAAAATTTGAATAAAAGCTTAATCCCACCACAATACTGCTATTTTTATTTTTGCATATTACTTACCGCACGTATAGTTATTTGAATTGCTATAATCATAACAAAATGAAATAATCATATAAAATCATTGGTATCCTACTTTCATTGGTAATCATTTAGAACTCATGTATAAAAGCCATGTAGCCTGTTCATAACTTTGGGCTGTATCTGCTTGTGTGGAATTATCTCCTTATGATGCAAATTCTTACGGGGGAGGCTAAATGTATTCATGATTCTTGATAGGTATTACTCTGTTGCCTACCAAGATTGGCACCAAGATGTAAGAAATGCCTCAGAAATGAAAGAGTACTTCACCAGGTAAAAGTGTTTTTGTATAAGAAAAAGCAGTCTTGAATAAATATACAATCCCAAGTGCCTTAATTTGCATTTTTATCATTAGCAGAAAACACTGTCCAGTGTGGTGCACAGGTGGTGAAACCTATCTGTCTGCACGTTACCGGGCGGCTGTCCTCGCACGGCATTCTGGCTTTACCTCCCAGAAACTAATTGACACAGAAAGAATGTTATTGTCTTTCCTTTTGTTATTTCCACGTACAAGTTTGAGCCCAGACATCACGTAACAGGAACAGCAGCAAACTGAGATGATGTATCAGCTGCAGTCTGTGGTGTATTCTGAGCATCCACTATAGTAGTATCTTAAAAATGCCTAAAACTGTTTGTTCTTCTCCCTTGGACCTATATAGGCCTTGATGTTTTTATTAGTAATTTGAATAAGCTCATTGTAGATGACAGACACTAACTTCATCTCCTTTATATCTAATGTGACGATTCTCTCCTCCTAGCAATGAATTCTTTCCAGATTTTTCTTTTTCTTATATTTATAATATTTCCATATTTCATTGTATGGATCTTTACATTTTTATGTGTTTGGCTTTTCTATGTTTTTATTTTATGATTTCTTGTATGGTATTAATGCAAAGAATGAAGTCTTTCCTCTTTACACCTGAGCAGTGCGGGGGATTCCACTTAATATGCTGTTCAATCAAAAAGCAGAATGGAAAACAAAATGAAAATGCTCAAATAATGACGTCAAAGGGACAAATCTATTTTACAGCGGATTCATGGATTTCGTGGTAACTGCGACGGGGTTATGTGTTGATGAGGTTTTGCTCACTGGGTGTGGGCGCCATGGCGGGACTTTCCTACATGTGATCGCGTGTGTTCCTCTGCAAGGCCATGAGCACTGTCAGGACTTACAAGTCACATGGTTCTCGTTCCTGCCTTTGAGCCCAGCCAGAGCTGGTTCCTAAGATTGCCTGGCCCCTGAGATTGCTTTGTCCCTGAGACTGCCCAGCCTCTGAGGTGGCTCAGCGTCAGTCTTTGGCCTTGCCTCAGCCGTCTCAATCACCCTGATTCCGCTCGATAGAAGACACCCTCAGGGAAGTGCCTTTACTTCCCCTCGCTGAAAATGGGCTGAGGTTACGTGTCTGTGTAGAGGTCTAGGCCAGCGTAGACGGTTCACATTTACTGTCTCATTGATCCCTAATCATCGCTAGAGCATGTTTGATGACCTGGCACCTCACAATGATCATATTCCTTTGCACACGGTCAGTCTGCAGATACCCTCAGGGTCACAGCGTAAAACTGGGTAATCGCCACCATCTATTTCTTGATTGCTAAGCACAGCACACCTCTGCTCAAACCTACTAGGTTTCCTTTACCTTTTCTCCCTTTTCTCCATAAAAACCAAGTCCTCTGTTGCCCTGAAAAGAGAAATAATATTTATAAGTTTTAAAAAGTCAGTAATCGCAGTGAAATATTTTATTTTAGAAAAACAAACCCAAGACCTCCCTATCTGCAACATTACTGAACAACTACACCTGCGTAACATTTGGCTTCATCTCCCAGAAACCAGTCGGCCTTGACACGTTCTTTGACCAGGGCCTCAGTGCCAATGAGCAGGATAGCCAGGCTTCGATGCCGGCCCCTTCTGACTCTTAGCTATCGGCACACTGTCTCTACAACTGCAGTCTGAGGGCATTTCCCTGGGTCCTGGCCCCTCCAGACTTAGAGACAGCCTGTTTTCATTCCCTGTCTGAAGATCGTGATTCATTCTCTTCTCTGATGCAGGCTTTTCTCATTTTGGTAAAATAATCCTAATTTCATGTAAACATTTCCTATCTTTTTAATGATTTTAGAGGACTTAAAACCAATCAGAATTTAATGATTTTAAGTGATTCTTTGGGTTTTATCCAACATTTTGATCTTCCTTTCTGCTTAGGAGACAGAGCCAGGTGCAGTGTCTTAGCGAGTATTTAATAGTTTCATGAACAGAGTAGCCACATATGGGAGGATGGACCCAACCCCGATGGCTAAGCTAGACCACAAAGGCATGCACATCATAGACACAGCACTTTTTTCTTCTACTTTCAAATGCTTCGCTTCTCTCCCAGGGTCCCTGTATTCCCAGTGACAAGCGATCCGCAGGCCCTATCTGATCTTTCCCCCTGCAGTGTACCACCTGCCCCTCCAATGTCCAGATATTTTCTGAGAGTAAAAACAAAACCTTTAAGTTTTGCTTTTTGCTGCTTTCCCACCTGGCTCAGGGCTGGAATCAAAGCACAGAGATGCAGCCGGCTAGATGAGAATGCAGTCTGCGTGGTACCCCCCATGGTCCCTCTCTGCCTCCTCAGCTACCATCAAAGTCACCAGGAAGTGGCCTGGTCGGGGGTGAGGGGGGCTGTTTGTGTTTGCCGTGGCGAGTGGAGATCTGAGGCTCACACCTGAGCCCAGAGCTTGGCTGTGGCTTCCTTGGCCTGGCCGCCCAGTGCGACATCCGCAGCTCTTGGCTCTGGGCCCTTCTCATCCCGCTCAAGGCTGCGGCAGTGGGGAGTCCAGCAGCCTCGGCGAGCTCAGCACCAGCCGGAAGCCCTGTCAGAGGTGATGGGAGCCTGAGGGCACGGCTGAGCGGTGGTCGCGGGGGGCCACAGAAACGGGGCTTCACGTGCAGCAGCCGTGGGAATGCGGGGGCTTGAGCATCTCTCACTGATGCAGGGCAGCCGAGCGGTGCTTGGACGTTTCCTGCCAGCGGCCTAGTATTTCTGACCCATGCTGAGTTTTGATCAAATACTTCCCTCGTCCACCTCATTCGTTTGTCTTGGATATTTACCCAACTTTCCTGGGTCGTAATGAACCCTTGTTCTGTTCTCCAAGCTCCTAACCAACCACCTACTTTGTTGTGCTCCAACCAACTTAATAATCTTTCTGTGATGGAAACAGCATAGCCTGTCCTGAATAACACTGAGCGCACCCCCAGGGGCTGACGAGTGGGAAGTTTGTCACTGTCACTGGCCTCCCCACAACAGAGCTGCGTCTCGTCCATTCTCACAATTTAACGCATACGCGTAAATACGAGCTCTCCCTAATTTGTTCCAATCTACATTTGCAATCAGATGTTCATCAGTTTGGTTTTCATACAGCAACAGGAACATAATAATTGATTTGCAAACAACAAATCACTCAACACATTTACTTATTTAATGTGCCAGGGATTCCAGATGCACCATTGCATCCATCCTTGGAGTTGCCTCTTAAAAACCTATAAAATGGTCCTCACTGTAATATAAACAATAAATAGTTGTCAACCAAATAGTTTTATGATAATAAAATATATATGCAAACACTTAAGTCCCCTCTTCCCTCTCCCTCATCCCCCAAACCCACTTACTGGCTGCCCTTTTGGTCCAGGGGGTCCGGGTGGTCCCTGCACAAATACAAAGAAATATGTGAACTATTTTCTTTACCCCAGGACCCAGATAACATCTGCTAGGAAGCCTGGGAAAGCCATTTACTGTATATTTAGAACACTGTGCAGGCTGAGGAGCTGGGACGGAGGCCTAGAGCCCGCTCCAGCTCTAAGCTGACCAGCTTGCCACGGACAGCTGTTTCTGCTTTGCTTTTGTGTTTAGGCTTTTGACTTCACCCGTGTCTTCTTTGTGTTTGTTCTGGTCCCTTTGCAAGATCCCAGGCCCTGGGATGCAGAGACCGTCCTCTGATTTCTTCTGGCGGAACCCATGAGACACTGCCCAGCACTTCCTGCTGGTGGCTCAGCAAATGTTCATGGGTGGAATTAATCTACAGGCCAGCACGGCAGAGTGGAAAGTCCTTCTGCAAATATCATGGCGTGTCTCTCTGCAAAGCATTCAGTGTCAACACCATACTTGGAATAAAAAGTATTTAAAATGCACTAGGAGAGTGAGTGTGTACAATGACACAGATGCAAAGACACAGACAAGTGTGGGCGAGGATTGACTTTGCTGGCTCACGTGAAGAACTTAAGGCTGTACCCAGCCAAGGACCCAGCGAGTGTAATCTGTTGTGTCAGACCTCTCTGAACTGTGTATTTAAGGTACAAAAATTCCGACCAGGTGTGTGCTGTGACTAAGCCACAACCGTACGTAGTGAAAGAGCAAAGAGCACCTCATTGTACGACCCTGGTTTCATTCCATTTGCCCAGATATTTCACAGAAGAAGGGCTACTTGCAAAAAGACTTCCATAGCACCAGGGTGATTTGTTTTGTAAAAATAAAATCCATTATTATGATTTATTATTATATCTGAAGAAAATTGTGAGTACTACCCTCTCCAACTGTTAGTATGATGGAATCTCCCCAAACATGTGCATCTTCAGTTTCTCTCAATATCCAACTCTCGGTGATACCACTTGGAGATACCAATGATAGCTTGTTTCAATCTTGAGCAGTGGTTTTCTGTGACATGGTCTCTCTCACCTGTAGCCAAAATCTCTCTTTGTATAATTTAAGGCCTGCTTGTCTTACCGCTAAAAAATGTGGGGAGCGAGAGAGCCAGAAACCCTCTTGCAGGGGCCAGTCCATCTTCCAAGTCACTGGGCACTGAGGGTGGCCAGAGGGCTGCGTGAGCTTGAGCAACTCCCTTCTCCAGGCTTGTGCCCTTGCAGCAAGCCCCTGCATCCAAGTGTTTGTCTGGTCACGTCTCACTCTGTCACTCGATTTGCAGGAGGAAGGAATACCTGTAGCCCTCTACTCAGGTAGGGCACTGTGATGGCCAAGAACTCACCTGCTGCAATGGCCATGGCCCAGGTGTGATACACCTGCCATATTGGGCATGGCCTAGGTGTGATGCATCTGCCACAATAGGCATGGCATAGGCAGAGCCCATTTTCTCCTTATTGACCTGTGGGACTTTGGGTTTCTTTGCCCATGGATGATGGGCCCTTTGTCACTTTGGGAGGGTATGGGGCTGGAGGAGATATGCATGACTGAAAGGGCACCCTGCCAGTATCACTTCAAAATTTGACATAATGGGCAGTAAGCTGGTGGCCACAATTTTGAGTCCTTATTCTCCAATGCTAATGGCAGCAGAATGTATGCAAAGAATGGCCATTTCGTCTGGGTATTTTCTACAATGACTATACGCATCAGAGCTGTCTTAAAGCTTTCATCCACTTTCAACAGCTGAAGGAGCGGCGTCTACGAGGGATGGCATGACAATGGTCCCAGGGTGCACACAGGTACTCAGGTACTTACTGGTCTTCCTGGAGCTCCAACTGGACCCATCTGTCCCACAAGCCCAGGGCGGCCGGGAGGCCCCTGTGGACAAGAAATAAGAGAATGTTTTGTAGAAAGCAGACTGGTAACTGGAGTCCTGAAGTTCTTAAACTTTTGTTGGGAATATTCTTTAATAAAAATTAACTTACCTGGTAACCGACCAATCCAGGCTCTCCAGGTTCACCCTATTGAGGGGAAATAATTTTAAGAGTTATAGTTTTTAAGCATCTTCAGATTTAGTTACATTTTATTACACAGTTGGAAATAAGCATGTGAGATGTATCAGCCTTATCAAGACTTAGTAATGTTAACTACCTAACATTCGGCTCGGAGTATTGTGAACATGGAAAAGAGATAAACCTACAATTAAATTTAAGATTGAAAACATTGGGAATGAAAATAAGACAATTTTCATATTAATCACGGTTTAAACCATGCTGTGAATTTGCAGTGGATCATGTAATCACGTCTCCCGTCTCTCGTGAACATACCATGTATCTGTCGCGGTCCTCTCTGGACAGTGCGTAGGGTTCACCTTTCTGCCCTTTGGGTCCGTGGGGCCCCTAATTAGCAGATAAATCGTAAAAAGAAAAACACATAAAAACGTCCATTAACATTCAGTGCACCTATAGTAATTTTGTTGATTAAGTATTGGCTTTTACAGGCAATGTCTAATTGTATTTATGGCTTATATAGGTTATTCTGAATATCAACCCCTTTATTCAATCACAACAGTCAGGCTTTTAATTTCAGATTGATCCAATAGTATCTTTCCTCAGAGTTAAAATTATAATACTTTGTAGGATTGCAGTTATTTTCAAAGACCCAAATGAATCCTCTGTAAACTAATCCTCGAGCATGGTTCGTTATTTTTCTTTGTAAGAATATGATGTGCTCTCTTTGGCGTTGGTGTATTAAAGATATAGCACATGTGTTCTTAGGCTCCACGTGGGAGAGACGCTGGGTCATTCTCCAAAACTGGAGTTGTTTCAAATGTAAACAGTTGGTGAATGCATATGTTTATGTATCAGTATCTTTAATACCGACATATAAAAATCAGTATTTTAAAGTAGTAGTAGATATGTTTCTTTCTTTTCTTTTTTTTAATTTTTTTAGAAAGAAATTAATTGGCCAACTAAAAAATGTATAGAAAAAATTAGCCGGGCATGGTGGCACCTGCCTGTAGTCCCAGTTATTTGGGAGGCTGAGGCAGGAGGATTGCCTGAGCCCAGGAGTTTGAGGTTGCTGTGAGCTAGGCTGACGCCATGGCACTCTAGCCCAGGCAACACAGTGAGACTCTGTCTCAAAAAAAAAAAAAAAAAAAGAGAGAAGCCAGTAAAAAAAAAAAAAAAAAAGGTATAGGAAGAAGGAAAGGAAGGAGGGAGGGAGGAGGGAGAGAGATGGGGGAAGGAAGGATATGGGGTCAGGCAGGGTGACAAGAAGGAAGAAAGGAAAGGAAACAGGCCTGCAAGCAGGCAAAGCAAAGAAAGAAAGAGAGAGAGAGAGAGAGAGACAACGAAAGGAAGGTAGAGTTAGACAGACCCAGAGAAAGGAAGTAGAGAAAGAAAGGGAGTTAAGAAATTAGGAAGAAAGGAAGAGAACAAGTTTAAAAGTAGAGACCCACACACATTTGGGAAAGAGGCAAAGAGAGGAGGAAACAGAGGGAGGAGAAAGAGAGGGAGATAGGAAGGGATGGGGAAGAGGAGGGACAGAGAGAGATTTTTAAAATTAAGTAAAAAATTTCAGTGAAATAAAGATGATTGATAGGTATGTGGTGATATGTAGGTAGGTAGGTAGGCGATATGTAGTTAAACAGGAATTTAAAAGAAGTCAGTATCCTAGCACTCTGGGAGGCCGAGGCAGGAGGATCGCTCAAGGTCAGGAGTTTGAAACCAGCCTGAGCAAGAGCTGGACCCGTCTCTACTAAAATAGAAAGAAATTAATTGGCCAACTAAAAATATATAGAAAAAAATTAGCCGGGCATGGTGGCGCATGCATGTAGTCCCAGCTACTCGGGAGGCTGAGGCAGGAGGATTGCTTGAGCCCAGGAGTTGGAGGTTGCTGTGAGCTAGGCTGACGCCATGGCACTCACTCTAGCCTGGGCAGCAGAGTGAGACTGTCTCAAAAATAAATAAATAAATAAATAAATAAATAAATAAATAAATAAATAAAAAATGAAGTCAGTAACAAAGACAGTATTGTAAAGATCGAAAGAGAGTAAAGGGAAGAAAAAAGTCTCAAAATGAGGTACCAATAAAAAGAGAGTGAAAGAAGGAGGGCAGGAAGTAAGAAGGAAAGAGGCAGGAAATGAAGAGAAGTTTAAAAAGGGGCCGGAGCTATAAAAAGTAATAAAATAACAAAGAAGAGAGAGATAATATGAGAATGAGAGACACAGGGATTTGAAAGGGTGTAGCTAATGAGAAAATTAAGTATATGGTAGAGGGCGGGGTGGGAAGAGGTCTAAAAAGTCAGATTAAAAATACTTCAAAATCAGATCAATTGATACATACATATATACACAGATACATAGCTAGAACTGATTTTAAAAAGGATAAGCCAGTAGTAAAGACAGGAAAGAAACAGAAAGAAAGTGACAAGGAAGGGAAGAACAAAGTTTATAAAATAGTCAATACAGAGAGAATAAAAGAAATAGGGAGGAAGGGAGGGAAGGAAGGAAGCAGCTATGTTTCTTGATAACAGAATTTATGATAGAATAGAGTAGAAATGATGTAGTTTATTGAAAAGTTGAACATCGTAATAAACAGCCAAGGAGAGGGGACTGCAAGGTGGACGTGGAACCGTTAGGAGCAGACATCTATTTGCTCCCGGGTGTTAGCAACGCTCTTCCTCCACATTAAGGCTTATATATATTGTTTTTTAAATAAAAAGTTTTACTAAACAAAATTTTAGTGTGATCCTGAATTTGCAAGATTTTCACGGTTAGAAAGTAGCAACAGACTACTGGAAAAACATTTCAGGGTTCCCTGCAAAAATCCTAAAAAATAAAGGAGACCATAAAAAGGGTTATTATCTGAATATTCTTCCATTAAAAAACAAACCCTGCGGCTGGGCGCGGTGGCTCACGCCTGTAATCCTAGCACTCTGGGAGGCCGAGGTGGGTGGATAGCTCAAGGTCAGGAGTTCAAGACCAGCCTGAGCAAGAGCGAGACCCCGTCTCTACTATAAAAATAGAAAGAAATTAATTGGCCAACTAAAAAATACATATGTAAAAAAATTAGCCGGGCATGGTGGCGCATGCCTGTAGTCCCAGCTACTCGGGAGGCTGAGGCAGAAGGATTGCTTGAGCCCAGGAGTTTGAGGTTGCTGTGAGCTAGGCTGACGCCATGGCACTCTACAGCCCGGGCAACAGAGTGAGACTC
>CAUYRT010017132.1:0-10605 GCA_963574885.1 Lepilemur ruficaudatus | reverse complement strand
TCAGTAAAGTCTCAGGATACAAAATCAATACACACAAATCAGAGGCATTCGTATATGCCAATAACAGTCAAACTGAGAACCAAATCAAAGACTCAATACCCTTCACAATAGCAACAAAGAAAATAAAGTACCTAGGAATATATTTAAGTAAGGAGGTAAAAGACCTCTACAGGGAGAACTATGAAACACTGAGGAAGGAAATAGCAGAGGACGTAAACAGGTGGAAAGCCATACCATGCTCATGGGTCAGCAGAATCAACATTGTTACAATGTCTATACTACCCAAAGTGATCTACAGAGTCAATGCAATCCTTATTAAAATACCAACATAATTTTTCACAAATATAGAAAAAATAATTTTATGCTTCATATGGAACCATAGAAGACCCTGTATAGCAAAAGCAATGCTAGGAAAAAAGAATAAAATGGGAGGCATCAATTTACCAGACTTCAAACTATACTACAAGGCTATAGTAATTAAAACATTATGGTACTGGCACAAGAACAGGGACATAGACTTATGGAACAGAACAGAGAACCAAGATATAAAACCATCCTCATATAGCCATCTAATCTTTGACAGAGCAGACAAAAACATACACTGGGGACAAGAATCCTTATTCAATAAATGGTGCTGGAGAACTGGAGAGCCACATGTAGAAGACTGAAACAGGATCCACACCTTTCACCTCTCACAAAAATCAACTCACGCTGGATAACAGACCTAAACCTAAGGCATGAAACTATAAGAATTCTAGAGGCAAACATTGGAAATACTCTTCTAAACATTGGCCTAGACAAAGAATTTATGAAGAAGACCCCAAAGGCAATCACAACAACAACAAAAATAAATAAATGGGACCTGATCAAACTAAAAAGCTTCTGCACAGCCAAAGAAACTATCACAAGAGCAAACAGACAACCTACAGAATGGGAGAAAATTTTCACATGCTACACATCTGATAAGGGGCTGATAACTAGAATCTATTTAGAATTCAAGAAAATCAGCAAGAAAAAATAAAACAACCCTATCAAAAAGTGGGCAAAGGACATGAAGAGAAACTTTTCAAAAGAAGACAGAATAATGGCCAACAAACATATGAAAAAAATGCTGAACATCTCTAATCATCAGGGAAATGCAAATCAAAACTGCAATGAGATATCACTTATCCAGTGAGAATGGCCTTTATCAAAAAGTCACAAAGCAATAAATGTTGGCGTGGATGAAGAGAGATAGGAACACTCCTACACTGCTGGTGGGACTGCAAACTAGTGCAACCCCTGTGGAAAGCAATATAGAGATACCTTAAAGCGATACAAGTAGATCTACCATTTGATCCAGCAATCCCATTACTGGGCATCTATCCAAAAGAACAAAGGACATTCTATAAAAAAGACATCTGCACTCGAATGATTATAGCAGCACAATTTACAATTGCAAAGATGTAGAAACAACCCAAGTGCCCATCAATACACGAGTGGATTAATAAAATGTGGTAGATGTATACCATGGAGTACTATTCGGCTATAAGAAACAATGGTGATCTAGCACCTCTTGTATTTTCCTGGGTAGAGCTGGAGCCCATTCTACTAAGTGAAGTATCCTAAGAGTGGAAAAATAAGCACCACATGTACTCACCAGAAAATTAGTTTCACTGATCAACACCTAAGTGCACATAGAGGAACAACATTTATCGGGCATCAGGCAGATGGGAGGGGGGAAGAGGGGATGGGTATATACACACATAATGAGTGCGATGCGCACCATCTGGGGGATGGACATGCTTGAAGCTCTAACTCTGGGGGAGGGGGGCCAAGGGGAATATATGTAACCTAAACATTTGTACCCCCATAATAAGCTGCAATAAAGAAATAATAAATAAATTGAACTAAGAACCAGACCGTCAAATTGCTGTATTACAAAGAATAGTATAATTATTCCCTATAAAAAAAAAAAAAACTTTGCCTACCCTGACACCATGAATATAATATCCTATGTTTTCTTCTAGATCTTCCATGCATTTCAAATTTTAGTGGAATGTATAAAGTCAGAGTACAGGTATATTTTATGTGTTTACTGGCCATTGGAGTATGTCTTTTATGAAGTGCATTTTCAGCTTTATTTCCTCAAATTTTATCAGTATGCTTGTATTTTTAAAAATTGATTTGTAGTGCCCTATATATTCTGGATTTCATTCATTTTTTGGAAAAAAATATTTAATTTTGAGTATCTTCTACAAATACGTTTTGCTTTTTCACTTTCTGAATAGTGTCTTTTTGATGAACAGAAGTTTTTAAATTTAATTATGTCTAATTAAACAATCCATTCTTTATGGTTAGTGCTTTGATTTTTGTGTTGTCTTTTTTCTTTTAGAGACAGGGTCTCACTCTGTCCCCCAGGCTGGAGTGAAGTGGTCCAATCATAGTTAATTGCAACCTTGAACTCCTGGACTCAAGCGATCCTCCCACCTCAGGATTTTTAATTTTTTTTTTTTTTTTAGAGATGGGATCTCGCTATGTTGCCCAGGCTCATCTTAAACTGCTGGCCTCAAGTGATCCTCCTGCCTTTGCTTCCCAAAGCTCTAGGATTAGAGGTGTGAGCCATCATGCCTGGCATTGTTAGTGCTTTTTTATGCTTATGAGAAACCTCTTTGCCTACCCTCCAGCCATAAAGATAATATCCTAAGTTTTTTGCTAGGTTCTCCATCCATCTCTAATAAAGTGTTATAGAATGGGATGAAGTAAGAGTCAAGGTTTATATTTTCCCTGTAGTTATCAAGTATATTTATTAAAAGTACTATCCTTTCCACAATGATTTACAGAGCCCTTGTTTCATAAAACTAGCTATTTTATAGATAGAGGGGTGCACCTAAAGAAGTATGGGAGTGTTCCTAGTAGCTTAGAGTGGCCTCAGCTGAGACAGCAAGGAAATGGAGGCCTCAGTTCTACAACTTTGAGAAGTCAGACCGGCCGATAACCCAAATGAGCTCGAAAGCAGTTTCTCTCTGAGTCTCCAGTTAATTACTAGCCTGGTCTTTTATTTTGTGCGATCCTAAGCAGAGAAATCAATCAAGCCCTCCAGGATTTTTTTTTTTTTGAGAGAGTCTTACTCTGTTGGCCAGGCGAGAGTGCTGTGGCGTCAGCCTAGCTCACAGCAACTTCAAACTCCTAAGAGATCCTCTGGCCTCAGCCTCCCGAGTAGCTGGGACTACAGGCCTGCGCCACCATGCCCGGCTAATTTTTCTATTTTTAGTAGAGATGGGGTGTCACTCTTGCTCAGGCTGGTCTTGAACTCCTGACCTCAAGCTAGCCTCCCACCTTGGCCTCCCAGAGTGCTAGGATTACAGAAGTGAGCCACTGCGCCCGGCCTGCCAGGATTTTTGATCTATAGAATGGCTTGAGTATGTATTTGTGTTTTAAGTTGCTAAACTGGGAATAGTTTGTTGTACAGCAGTAGCAAACTAATATAGGTGGTACCTGCATATTCTGAAGTAACAAGTGAAAATCAGGCACTTTTTTTTTTTTTTTTTGAGACAGAGTCTCACTCTGTTGCCTGGGCTAGAGTGCCATGGAGTCAGCCTAGCTCACAGCAACCTCAAACTCCTGGGTTCAAGCAATTCTTCTGCCTCAGCCTCCCAAGTAGCTGGGACTACAGGCATGTGCCACCATGCCCAGCTAATTTTTTCTATATATTTTTAGTTGGCCAATTAATTCCTTTCTATTTGTAGTAGAGACGGGGTCTCACTCTTGCTCAGGCTGGTTTCGAACTCCTGACCTTGAGCAATCCGCCCACCTCGGCCTCCCAGAGTGCTAGGGTTGCAGGAGTGAGCCACCGTGCCAGGCCTCCCAGGATTTTTGATCTATAGAGCTGCTTGAGTATATATTTGTGTTGTTTTAAGCTGCTAAACTGGGAATAGTTTGTTGTACAGCAGTAGCAAACTAATATAGGTGGTACCTGCATATTCTGAAGTAACAAGTGAAAATCAGACACAATATTTTTTATTTTCCAGTCAGCAGATCACAGGGACTTCCCCATGAGACCACAAGAGCAGAATCAGAGAACCTTCTCTTTTTCTGGGCCCTACTCCAAGCTAGTAGGATTTCAGTCACTTGTCAATGGGTCATAGTAGTAGCACACAACACTGAGGTATATGCTACAACCAGCATGTAGTAGGGAACTTGTTGCTGCGTTCCTTTTTTAGTGGTAAGAAAGGCAAGATGTAGGAACTTTCTGTTGACCTTATAGGCACCATCCTGACATGCCTCAGATTACATTAAAAATTTCACTCAGTTGGAAGATCCCCGATTTTGTATGAGAATTATTTCCCACATTCTTTCTTGCAACTGTGTTGCCAATGTGTCTGGATTAGTTGCTACTTCCTGCTCAATCAGCATAATGTCACCAATGCAAAGGAATGGTGTCACATCTGATGTAAGGGACAGGTGATCAAGGTCCCAAAGAACTAGTTTAGAACATAAGCCTACAGAGTTGCTATAAGCCTGAGGTAGGAAGTGATGGTGCGTTGCTGCCCTTTGCAGCTGAAGCCAAACTCCTCCTTGTGATAATTACTGAAACACAAATACAGTACATCAGGTGCCCAGGGATATGATGATTGCTAAAGCAGTAAAACCAGCCATAGTACACAGCAGCTGCTGTACTAACTGCCATCTGATTAAGTTTATGATCGTTGGCTGCAGTTCTCCAAGATCCATTTCTGCACAGGACAAATAGGCAAGGTAAGAGATGCCTGAAGTGTCACCATTCTTCATCTTTTTACCCTTTAATGGTACCACCAATTACTCCAGTCCCTCCAGAAAAGCAATATTGCTTTTTGATTATGATTTTTTATAATTAGAATGGTGCTAATGACCTGGAAAATATATCTCACAGAATTTAGGGGCTCAAGGTACCCAGCTTCTCAGGAGGCTTAGCAGTGTCCTGCAAAGCAACTACCTCAGATGACACTATGGCAGGTTTTTCAGGCAGAGGAGAAATAAACTCCTCAGGCAGGAGTGAAGGTGTGTTTTTCTGCTGAAAAATAAATTTCACAGAATTTAGGGGCTCAAGGTACCCAGCTTCATCAGAGTCTGCGTACATGTCCTATTCCAATTTTCAGGATCCCATTTCATCCCCAATCATGCCCTAACAGAAGAGATTGTAATTCAGCCAATCACAGGATTAGATTCTGGATTTAGTTTTCCAAAATCTCAGCCCTGTGGCTACAGGAGATAAGGGTTTCTTTCATGGACAGTCATGGAAGCTTTCAGGTCCTTTATGTGGATGACATGAGACTTTAAGGACCTGAGCACATCATTTTCTTTCCCTATGTTCCCTAGCACATTTAGGGGAAACCAGCCATTTCCATTATACTCATTTTGGCTACAGTGCTCACAGGGAGAACCTTCTTGGTCATCTAGACCATTGCATTATTTAGGTACTTCAGCACAGGTATCAAAATGTGATCATTTGAGAAATTCCCTTGCCACAGACTACTAGTGCCATTTTACCATTGGAAATAAGGTCACTAAGGTCTTGATTATTATGTTTTTTTAAATTTTTTAGACAGAGTCTCACTCTCTTGCCTGGGCTAGAGTGCCGTGGCATCAGCCTAGCTCACAGCAACCTCAAACTCCTGGGCTCAAGCAATCCTCTTGCCTCAGCCTCCCGGGTAGCTGGGACTACAAGCACGCGCCACTGTGGCCGACTAATTTTTTCTATTTTTTTAGTTGTTTGGCTAATTTCTTTCTATTTACAGTAGAGACAGGGTCTCGCTCTTGCTCAGGCTGGTCTCAAACTCCTGTGCTCAAGTAATCCTCCAGCCACGGCCTCCCAGAGTGCTAGGATTACAGGCATGAGCCACCGCACCCGGTCCACTAAGGTCTTTAAATTGAATCAGATTAAAGAGGGAATTCCAAAAAAACCCAGAACAATTTCAGATAATTTTTTATTAAGATTCTGTTCGTCTGAAACCATACTTAATACCAAAATCTGTATCCATCAGTCTTCAACCAGGAAAGCAGAACCTGTAGAAGATAATACGTGTGTGTGTAGATTTGTTATAGGGAAATGGCCTTATGCAATGGTAGGAGTTCATTAAGCTGTTTCTGTAAGATTGTTGTGTCCCCATTTTATGCTGGAGCAGGGCAGACATTCAGGAAGAAAAGACTACATGCTGGCTGGAACCCACCGATATCAGCTGGAATCCCCAGGAAGACTCATGTCCCTTCTTTTTCTCTGACCTTGGAGAAAAGGGGACTCTGCAGAAGCTGAGGCCCTTCAGAGCAGAACTAAATGCCCAAGGTCCTTTACTCCTGTCTCAGGTTAGATGTCTTCTAAGAGAGGCCTTCCCTGACTACCAAATTCAAAGTATCATCTACTCATTTTCCATCTCTTTACCCTGTTTCAGCTTCTGGCAGAGAATTTACCATTATTCTACAGTTGCTCTGGTTGTTTAGGGCCTTAGCCCCCAAGTGGAATGTAAGCTCCATGAGAACAGTGTTTAGTTCACTGTTTTTTCATGCCTAGATAAGTGCCTGGCACTTAGAACGTTTTCAGTAAATATTGAATAAATGAGTTAATTTTCAAATCTTCACAATAATCCTAGGAGGTAGCTGCTATGATCACCCTTAGTTTACAGAAGAGTATATGGAAACACAGAGGTTAGGTAAGTAGCCCCAGGTAAGAGGCAAATAAGAGCATAGCTGGAGCAACATCTCAAAGCCAGGTCTGTCTTGGCCCCAAAGTACTTTCCACTCCTCCAATGGGGTCTCACTAGATGCTGCAGCTTTAGGATCCTCCTGACTCACAGTATCCCACTGTATCCTACTGGTCACTTAACCCTGGTTCCAGAACTTTCTCACTTACCCTCCCTGACAGGATTTCCCAGGGGAAGGGGGGCCTAGCTCACATCTGCTCCTATTTCTGCCTCTGCCTCATCCTGCCAGCTCTGAGTACTCCCAGGAAGCTGCCTCCTGTGAGACAGGGCCCAGTTACTCTCATTCAGCTTGCCTCTGGCTCTTACAGCTGGTTTGTGTTTCCCAGAACAGATACTTGAAAATCAGTAAATGACCCACCTTGAACTGCTCTCTGCCCTGGAGCTGCAGCCTATACTAGGTACTAGTATTGGCATTTGATTGAATATACAGGAGATGGGATCTGGGAAAGGCATAATTGGAATGCTGCTGCCTCAGTCATCTCAGTATATGCCCATGGGAATTCACTGGTCTTATTATGTTCCCCGGTTATCTTGAATTGACTCGATCAATAGAACAGTGGAATGGCCTTGGGAAGACTTGGTTCTGATGCTAACTAGATGGCAATAACTTGCAGAGCTGAGCAAATACTTGTAGGAAGCAGTATTTGCTATGTATCAGCATCCAACATAATTTGCGTTCTCTCCCATAGTCAGGATTCACGGGTCCTAAAATCAATGGGTGGAAATAGGATTACCTCTACTCACTATTTCTCCCAGTGATTCACTAGCAAAAATGCTTTCCATCCCTCTGTCTTTAGGCTCTGCTGAATTATATCGGGATTTGTTATAAGGGAGAAATGCTTTCACCAAGGGACACAACAGTGATTCCACTGAAAAGGAATTGATACTTCCAGATGGCCATTTTGGTCTCTTCATCCCTCTCAATCAATAGGCAAAGGAAGAGGTCCTGTACTGGCTGGGGTGATGAAAACTGATGATGGGCCGGGCGCGGTGGCTCACGCCTGTAATCCTAGCACTCTGGGAGGCCGAGGCGGACGGATCGCTCAAGGTCAGGAGTTCAAAACCAGCCTGAGCAAGAGTGAGACCCCGTCTCTACTAAAAATAGAAAGAAATTAATTGGCCAACTAAAAAAAATATATAAAAAAATTAGCCGGGCATGGTGGCACATGCCTGTATCCCAGCTACTCAGGAGGCTGAGGCAGAAGGACTGCTTGAGCCCAGGAGTTTGAGGTTGCTGTGAGTTAGGCTGACGCCACGGCACTCACTCTAGCCCAGGCAAGAGAGCGAGATTCTGTCTCACAAAAAAAAAAAAAAAAAAAAAAAACTGATGATGAAAGGGAGATTGGGTTCCTACTACACGAGGGGCTAAGAAAGAGTATGTCTGATATATCTAGAGATTTTCTTAGTATTCCCATGTTTTGTGATTACAGTTAATGGAAAATTACAACAATTCAATTGAGGAAGGATATCTATGACCCAGACCTTTCAGCAATTAAGATTTGAGTCATTCTACCAGGCAAAAAGCCATGACCGGCAGAGGTGCTATCTCAGGGCAAAAGGAATAAGAAATGGGTAGTGAAAAAAGGCAGTTATAAACACCAGCTATGATCATGTGATCTGCTGCAGAAACTAGGACTGTAATACTAAATAGCTCAATGAGTCATTAACTCATCCCTCTCCCCACCCAGGTAGGAAAACACACAAAGAAACAAACAACAAACTATACTCTCACAGAAAATTTTTAGGGCTTTTACTAACAAAAAATCACAAATTGAAAAAGCTCCACTGTTTTTTCTTGGCTTCTAAAAGGGAATTCACTTGACTTCAAAATTCTAGGGAGCTTTATCAAGATCCCATTCCATCCCACAGCATAGAAAACTTGTCCTTGTTTCTTGTTGTTCTTTGCAATAACACAATTATCTTCCCTTCATGTGATTACTTTTGCTGAGGATGGTAGGAATCTATTTTTTAAAGTAACTTCTTAAGTTGCTCAATTAAGATAAATCTTTTAAACCTGGAATTAAAGAGGCATTTTGTTAACCACAAGATATCTACAGCATCTATGATATGTAAGACATAGTAGTGGATACAAAATAGAGTTTACAATCTGCATGCAAATAGAAAATACATCCTCATATAAAGATACTACCCAACAAAATACCAAGCGTGTCAATTGAGGGCCCATACCCACCCCAGATTATGATAAGCTTGGAAGGCTCTGCGGCCTTGGAAGAATGCATTAGATTTAGAGAATATCAACCTAAATGCCTGTGGAAATAGCATGAAGTATGATCAAGGGCCAGGGTTCAGGAAAAATAAGGCAGAACCTGTTCCTGCCCCCACCCTGAATTGGGCCCAACTGCTTGAAACAATGGAAAGATTCCTTTTTACACCCACCTTGCCGCTTCCTTGATGGTAAATTCAACAAATTTTTTCTTCACTTCTGAATCTCCTTGCACTTTTTCAAGCAAAACAAAAATTCTTTCATAGTCTGAGGATATTAGAAAAAATTCAGTACTTCTGAAATTATGGAAATTAAATATAACTCAATCTTAGTGCATCCACTAACTCAATATTTATTCTTCATGGGCTAAAATGTTATGTAGTGCTTGTGTTTTGAATGCTTAAATCACAAAACCTGTACATATTTACTAAGGGAACTATACTAAATACTAGCCAAGTAAAACATTTTAGAATATGCATTAGAAATTTTTAGTCAAATTAAAGAGAAAGCATCCTAAATTATGTAAAAATCCAATTCAGCCAAATGATGAGCTGAAGAGGTAGCTTGACTGTTGTAAATCACAGAATGAGAGATACCTCCTATGCTTTTATTGATAGATGTTCTTTCACTACTTACTTCGTCCAAACTTTCGAATTTCCTTCATTAATTGATATTTTATATCATCATTAATTTTCTGTGCCATGGCAGGACTGATTTCCAATGCATTTGGCACATTTTTCATTGAAGACATTGCCGTGACTTTTGGGTCATCTACAGAGACACTGCAGTGTTTGGTTCCTTCTACAAGTGCATTACTACCAGGTTTGTGAACCAGCTCATCTTTCCCGAGACTGATGGAGTAATCAGACCAAGAATCCAATTGGTTAGGTGGAATACCACCTTCTGCCATATTCATAGGATCTGGTGGAACATATTTTGACGGGAAGCCTTCAGGTGGTGGTTGCTCATTTTCCATCTCCTTCACATGGACATCGTGAATGACAGTAGTGCCTGGAAACCAAATTAAGAGGTTGAGCTTCGAGGCAGATGTGTTTTATTCCAGCCTCCCACACAGGGACATCCACTACACATCAATTTCTAGAGAATTATTTACTTCATAAACAGAAGGATGTACCAGGTGGAAATCTCATATCTCGGGAAAGATAATACAATAAAATCACCTTTTTTCCCTCCTGGCACTAGGAATACATACAGAAAACAAGTAGGACAGTACAACTCATAAACATTCACAGATTCCTGGTACTCAGGGTTCACTGTCATCTTGCTGCCATTTACAATTCTCAATTAATGTGAAGAGTTTTATAATTTACCTATAAACTAAAAATGTCCTGTCATGCTGTACTGAGCTGGAAGCCAGACCGAGTGAGTGAGCCCTGCTCAATCTGCCCCTCCTCCACCTCAATGATTCTGAGAAAATAGAGCTGGCCATTAGGGCTGTAAGTTCTACATGCACTGTGTTACCAAAAATCTGTCTGTGTATGATCCTCCCCATCCTTCCCTTCAGTCTTAGAAAAGTGACTTTCTTCTTATTCCAAGTCTGGCACCTCTACATCATTTATTCATCCTCTGTGCCAGGCACCATGCCAGGAGCCAGGGATCAGCAGTGAGCAGCACAGACAGAAACTCCCCTGCCCCCGTGGGGCT
>CAUYRT010017131.1:0-30180 GCA_963574885.1 Lepilemur ruficaudatus | reverse complement strand
ATTATCAGCCCCAGAAGGCCACGATCATTCCTGCTCATTCCTGTCCAGAGAGAGCCCAAGATTCTCTTATTAGCACTTTAGTTTCTTCAGAGAAGATATTCCTTTGCAAAAATCTATAGTAACACAATTCTTTTTAACTCAGCTCTCTTTTTTCCAGATAATATTTTTTTGTCTTCATGACAATACCACATTTTCTCAATTTTTGTAGCTTTTCACTAAGTCTTGAAATTGGGTAGTGTTACTCCTCAAAATTTACTCTGCTTTTTCAAGCTGTTTAGGCTATTTTAATTCCTTTAAATTTCCATATAAATTCAATTTCCACACCCAAAAAAAAAAAAATGTCCTCCGAACTCCTAATTGGGATTGCATTAAATCTATAGATACATTTGGAGACAATTGATAAAATAACAGTACCGAGTTTTTTCATTACTCATTAAAATGATTTACCTGCTCATTCATTTATGTTCTTTAAAATTGTGTTTTATGGCTTTCAAAATACAGGTCTTTCATATCATTTGTTGTATTTATCCTGAAGTATTTCATGCTTTATACTATTATAAACGCTATTTTTTCATATGTACATTGCTAGTGTATAAAAACACAACAGATTTTTATGTATTGATCTTTTATTTTTCATCCTTGCTAAACTCACTTCTAGTTGCTTTTTTGTAGTCTATTGAACTTTGCACATAAACAATCATGTTAGTTTGAAATAAAGACAATTTTTCTTTCACATTGTAATTTTCATCTCTAAAAGTATGATTTGTATATTTTATATCTTCTTGTTTAATTTTTAAATATATGGAATACAATTACAATAATTTCTAGTATCCCTATCTTATTCTGACATCTATGTCATTCCTGAGTTGGTTTACAGTGAGTGATTTCTTTTTCCTTCTTATAGATGGCATTTGCCTGTTTCTTTGCATACCTGATAACTTTTCATAAGATGCCAGACATTGTGAATCTTACCTTTTTGGATCCTCAGTACTTCCACATTCCTCTAAGCATTCTTCATCTTTGGTCTGAGATAAAGTTATGTGAAACAATTTGACCTTTTTGGGTATTTCTTTCAAGATTTCTTAAGTGGCAGTGCTCAGTCTAGGGCTAATTATTTTCCACTGCTTAAGTCAAATCTTTTTGGTACCCTACCCAATGCCCCATGAATCGTGAAGATTTTCAGTTTGGCTGATAGGAACAGGCTCTACTCCTGGCCCTATTTGAACACTAGGCACTGTAGCCTTTAATCTTTCCAGGTGGTTATTTCCAGGTCTCAGTTTCTTCACATGCATGCACTAATCCCTACTCAGCTAAATAACTGGGAGGAACCCTCTCGTATCTCCAACGTTTTTATCTGCACAATTTTCTCCTCTTCAATATTCTGTTCTAGCTGCCTTAGTTTCCTCAGGCTCTGAGCTCCATCTCAACTCTTCTGTGATGTGCACTACACAAGGTTACCATCTCTGAGCCATGGCCTGAAAACTCTCCCAACACAGTAGTAGGCATTGGCAAATTTGAGGATGATATCGTTTGTTTCCTTTCTCTCAAGAATCACTGCCCTTCATTGCCTGATATCCAATGGTTTCAGAACTATTACTTCATATTTTGTCCCTTTTTCATTTATTTTAAGTAGGAGAGTAAGTCCAGTTCCTTTTAGTTAATCTAGCTAGAAGGAAAACCAACCTTTGTTTCCATTTTAACTATTTTAAAACTGAATGTATTGCAATTGATAATTACATTTAAAGTGTTTCTTTTTCATTGTACAACAAAATTATTTTATTCAATGCAGCATTTTTATAATCGATTTCATCTTAGAATTGAAGTAAAAATAAATCATATCAGAGCCAAGCTTTCTATGTGTATTAGAATTCTCCAGAAAAATAAAACCTCAAATGAAGGTCCACAGTCTATATTTTCCATATTTCCTCCATTTAAGTGGATATATATGGATATATGTGTATGTAAATTACATACATATACAGACACACACACACACACACACACACACACACACACTTATGGGATTGGCTGACATGACTGTGGAGGCCAAAAGTCTGCCACCTGCAACCTGGAAAAACGAGAACACTGGTGGTGTAATTCAGTCTGATTCCAAAGGCCTGGGAAGCAGGGGAGCCAATGATATAACTCCCAGTCCCAGGCTGAAAGTTTGAGATTAGCTGGGATGGGGTGGAAGGCCGGTAGTATGAGCCCTAAACCCTAAGTCCCAAGAACCAGGAGTTCTTAAGTCTTAGGGAAGGAGAAGATGAATGTCTCAACTTAAGAACAAAAGGAGAGAATTTGCCCTCCTTTTCCTTTTTATTTTATTTGAATAATGTTTAATGATGTCCACACACATTGGTGAGGGTGGATCCTCTGTACACAGTCTAATGATTCAAATGCTAATCTCCTCCAGAAACACTCTCACAGACACGCCCAGAAAAAAATGTCTTATCAGCTATCTGGGCATCCCTTAGATAACTCAAGTTGGCATGTAATATTAGCTACCAAGATACATTAGAACTCTGGTTTGCTTAATGATAATAAAAATATCTATATACATATCCTGAGGGGGTCTGAGTGGTTAGTCTCATAAGTTTAACAGCCTGACACATATTCTTAAACAGATGGACAATTTTAATGTGAATATTGGCCTCTATTCAAGATTCTTATAACAATTGTTATAACTTGCATATTATTTCCTCTCATACAGTTAGTTGTCCAAATCCAACTGTCTGATTGTCACTCCTTAATTTTATTCTGTCATCTAGGCTTTTCTCTGCATTCACAACAAACCAGTTTTTCAGATCATTTCTTCTGAACAAATATTTATTAATTCTCCCATTTCTTTTCTGAAGTTTTAAATTCCAGATTTGGCATTTAAAATTCTCCACAAATTGACTTTACTCTTCCCTTAAAATCCCTTCCATTCTCATGCCAATTTCCTCTGCAAAGAATCCATTTTGGCCTACAGGACTTTTCACGTTAATGGAGAAAGAGGTGTGGGGCAGGTGGACATCTGTCATAGAAGTACAAATTTAACCAAATAAGCTATGGAGGAAAAAGTAATACAATGAAATATATATGTGGTGTGTGTCTGTGTGTGTGTATACAATTTATGCCTTAGAAAAGGTTGGGACATATACTTTGTAGTAAATATTGTAGAATATATACCTTTTATTTTTTTACTTTTAGTAAATTGAATCACCAAAAAATGGAGATAGGACCCATAGTTGTAAAATAACATTATTTCACTTATAGCCATTGTTCCCAAGGATACTATGCTCATTTAGGGCTGTGAAAATCTGCGCCTTTTTGATAATATAGCTAAATTACCAAATATGAAAGATAAAAGGATTCAGAGAAAAAGATGCTCCCAGTCATGCTTACTCTAACATCCTTTGTGTTTTAAATCTTTCGAAACCAAAATGCCAGAAAGGATGCAGAAAGCAGAGGCGTATCAATTGTCCTTGTCTATATTTTTAGACTAATTCTTAAACATTATCCATTCCAGGTCTAGATTCCTATCAAAGTTGACAAGTGACTACCTTTAGAGGAATCTTAAACTTTTCCGTAGAGCAGGAAATGTAGCAATATATTTAAGAAGCCAAATCAGAGATATGTAGCATATAAAAAAGGAAGGGGGAGGCTGAAAAAGTATAGAAAAGTATTGCCAAAATTAAAACTTAAAATGCTGCTTCTTGAGTAACTAGCAAAGAGAAATATAATAGCAGATGGTACTAAACAGGCAGTAACTTTCAGTTTACTTTTTTCCTTCTGTCATTATCCAAACTGTCAACTTATATCAGAAAACCCAAATAAGATGTATAAGGAATAAAAAAGCAAAATTTCCAAGGAGAATACGAATACGTGAGCAATGGATCACATAAGCTACTTGTATATGCTTGAATTCCCAGCTCCAGTGATATCAAAACTAGAATATATGTAATTACCTAGTGTTGTTACCGAGTTATCAGCAATTTCTTGCAGAGAAGGATACTAACGCTGGAAATGCCAGAGTAGTCTTTTTATGTTAGATGAGACAAAACCATGTCTTTTATTTGTAATTTTACTTCATATTTACCAGATTTTCCTAAATTTTTACTCTATTCCAGGCTCTGAACTAGAAAATGGAGATTAAAAAAGAATATATGAGGCTGACCTAAGAAGATAATAGATTTGCAGTGGATGTAGGTTTGTAAAATTGAGAGTATAATGGAAAGAAATCCCTCATTTAGAGATTAGTACAAAGTGTCGCATAGAAGAGAAAGTAATCTATTTCACTCTAGGAGACATAGGAATAAGGCTTACACAAGAAATAACATCATAACAGACAAGTAGGGATCTGAAGAGCGTAGGAAAGAGGATGGAATGAACATAATATCCATGGCTTATGTGAAGAATAAGGAGTATATTGGATGCTCAGACTATAGGACAGGTATGAAACAGAGAAGGGGAAAAAGGTAGAGGGTAAGATTTTTAAGTTAATTTGTGATAAGATTCTATATGTGGCAGCAAGGAGCTCAAATTTTTATCCTTAAGACGTTAAGATACACTCCATTTTTTTAAAAAAAAAAAAACATGATGTGGTTTTTTTTCAGGGGTACAATAACAATAAAAAGAATTTATGTATACAACTGTTACAGATATACACATGGCTATGGTGGCTTTGAAAACAGTTGTTGGGCCAGAAGGTTGGCCTTTAGTGTGGCACCTATAGAGTGTGGACAGATGCACAAAAAATAAGTGAACTCACAGCATCCATGTCTGGCTGCCCGTCCAGGAGGGCAAAAGTCAAGGCCTCTGAGTATGAGTTTGGAGTGCCCAGGAGCAGGGAATGGCAGGGCGTGAGCTGGGTGCTGGCTGAGGATACAGTGTCTCCTATGTATCACAAAAGGCGTTTAAGTTTTTGTCCTTACCAATAAATTACCACATATTTTTAAGCAATTGAGTAATGAATTTGTGAAAGATAACTTTGATAGTATGGGAGAAACAATTGCTTAACCAAAGGGAAACACTTAAATAGAGAAATCAGTTTAGATGATGTTAGCATTTGGGTAACAACTATATCAATGCAGAGGGTATCCCCCTTGTAAAGAAAAAGTTTAACGCAAGACAATGCCATGAGACAACTCTTTTCTAGAGTTTAGTCAGAGTGTGATGTGAGGAAACCATGAAGAATGAGCATAGAAGGAGGCAGAAAAAGCAATGTTACATACGTAGTTTACACCTAGATTACAAAGGGATTTTTGAATTTATTTATTTATTTATTTATTTATTATGGTTTTTATTTAAAAATATTAAGGGGGTACAAATGTTTTTGTTACATGGCTTGAGTCAGGGATATAAATATGTTCATCACCCAAATAGTGTTCATTATACCTCTTAGGTGGGTTTTTACCCCTCCCTTCCTCCCCTACCTCCCCTGTTTCATTTCCAATTACTTTTACTTCCCTCTGTGCACTTGTGTGCCCATCAGTTAGTTCCAATATATTAGACAGTATATGTGGTGTTTGTTTTTGAATTCTTTAGATACTTCTCTTAGGATAATGGTCTCCAATTCCTTCCAGATTAATGCAAAATTCATTAATTCATCCTTTTTATGCCTGAGTAATATTCCATGGTATACATATACCACATTTTGTTAATCCACTCATGAATTGATGGGCATTTGGTTTGACGCCACATCTTTGCAATATGAATTTGGCAGCAATAAGCATTCTAGTTCAGGTGTGTGTTTGATAAAATGACTTCTTTTCCTTTGGGTAGGTACTCAGTAGTGGGATTTGCTGGATCAAATGGTAGGTCTACTTTTAGTTCATTGAGAAATCTCCATTTATTTTCCATAGGAGTTGTACTATTTTGCAATCCCACCAACAGTACACAAGTGTTCCTTTCTCTCTGCATCCAGGCCAACATCCATTATTTTTTTACTTTTTTAGTAATGGCAATTCTAACACAGTTAAGTTGGTATCTCACTGTGGCTTTAATTTGCATTTCCCTTATGACTGGTGATGTTGAGCATTTTTTGTTATGTTTATTGGCCATTTGTTTATCTTCTTTTGAAAAATTTCTGTTCATGTCTTTTGTCCACTTTTTAATGGGTTTTTTTTTTTTTTTTTTGCTTATTTCTTGCTGATTTTTTTGGTTCTTTGAGTATTCTGGAAATTAGCCCTTTATTGGATGAATAGTTTGTGAATATTTTTCCCCATTCTGTAGGTTGTCTATTTGCCCTTTTGATTATTTCCTTAGCTGTGCAGAAGATTTTTAATTTAATCAAGTCCCATTTATTTATTTTTGTTGTTGCTGTAATTGCCATTGGGGCCTTAGTCATAAATTTTTTGTTTAGACTTATATCTAGAAGAGTTTCACCTACATTTTTTTCCTAGAATTATTGAGGTTTGATGACTTACATTTGAGTCTTTTATCCAACTTGAATTAATTTAGGGGAATGGTGAGAAGTAGGGGTCCCCTTTTGTTCTGCATGTGGCTATCCAATTTTCCCAACACCATTTATTGAATATGGCTTATTTTCCCTGGTGTACTCGGTTGTCTGCTTTGTCAAAGATCAGTTGGCTGTAGGTAGATGGCTTTATTTGTGGATTCTCTATTCTGTTCTGTTGGTCTGTGTCTCTATTTTTGTACCAATACTATGCTGTTTTGGTTACTATAGCCTTGTAGTATAGATTGAAGCCTGGTAACGTGATGCCTCCTGATTTGTTCTTTTTGCTTAAGATGGCTTTGGCTCTCTGGGCTCTTTTCTGGTTCCAAATGAAGTATAAAATTATTTTTTCTAGATCTGTGAAAAATGTCATTGGTATTTTTGATGGGGAGTGCATTGAATATGTACATCACTTTGGGTAGTACGGACATTTTAACAAAGTTGATTCAACCAATCCATGAGCATGACATGAGTTTTATTTAATCCTCATGATTATTATCACATTTTACACTTGTAGGAGAAACTGAGATTCAGAAAACTTAAGTGATTCAAACCAAATTTAATAAATGAAAAAATCAGAATGTGAACATATTCTAATTTTAGGTTTAGCACCTTTTTGCTATAATACATGAAGAACAAAAGTCATCAATCAAACAAACACAACCCCACAACCCCTCAAACCCAGAGAGTATTTATATATTTAAAAAACCTTCAATATTTAAAACAGCACATCATTTCTATGATTTCATGTTATTTGTAACAAAAAAGAGACTTCCTATTGCTATGAATGATTTGGCAAACTATGGACCTAGGATGGTCATTTGTTTCTGTAAACAGTGTTTTACTGGGACTTGGCCAAGTCCATTTGTTTACTTATTTTGTATGGCTGCTCTTAAGCTCCAATGACAGAGTTCAGTTACAGCAAAAATCTATGGCCTGCAAAGCCTAAAATAATTGTTGTCTGTATCATTGAGAAAAAATACTGCTGACCTCTGATCTGAATAGCTAAACATATGAACTAACTGTTTGTACTTAGTATAACCAATTCTTAAAAATATTCAAATATAATCTGATATCATTGATTGTATACCATGAAAGTAGAATTTAAAAATGGTCACAAAAGAAATAAGAAATGTTATTTTATTTATGTAGAGAGAGATAAAAGTATTTTCATGTTTACATTTATTACTACAGTTACATGATTTACCCTCTTTACCTCCTCTAGTGGTTTTCTTTTAAATTTTGATGGTGGGAAGTTTATAAATTTTTCTTTTATCACTTCTGCTTTTGGATTTGTATCTAAATAGCATTTGGCCTATCTAAAATAACAAAGATTCTACTGTGTTTTTTTTTAAGAGAAGTTTTAATAGTTTAAATGTAGATGTATTTTCCACACTGTGTTATTCTTTTTACATATACAGTGGCCAGAATGAGTAAATGGGTCAATCTTCTTTCTCTCTCTTTTTCTCTCCCCCTCCCCCTTTCTCTTCTCCTCTCCCCCCGTCCTTATGTGTATCTAATTGTTCATATACCATTTTCCAATGATCCATTTGTCAATCTTTATGACAAAACCAAAGTATGCAGATTATTGTGGCTTTATAGTAAGTCATAAAATCAGGCAGTATGAGTTTATCCACTTGGTTCATTTATTAAGAATTATGTTTACTGTAATGGAACCTTTGACTCTTTGTATGAATTTTAGGTTTGATTTATAAATTTCTACCAAAATATCTTCTGGGATTTTAATTATGATTGTGTTGAATCTATAGATCAATTTAAGAGAGAATTTATATCTTATAACTTGAATCTTATAATCTAAGAATATAGTATATTTATCCATTTATTTAGATTTTCTTTGGTTTCTGTCAATGTTCTATAATTGTCAGCATACACAATTCACATATTTGATTAGATTCATACATAGTAATTTAATGATTTTGGTGTGCTATAAAATACAAATGATCCTTTTCAAAATTTAAATTCATTATGGCTCATTGAGGCTATATAAATTTGGGTTTTATTTATATTGACTTTCTATTCTGACCACTTTGTTTTTTGAAGGTAATCAATATTTCATTTATATGTCACTAAAGTTTTCTTAAGTTTCCAATTTTGTTTTTATAAAAACAATGTAATAGTTACATTAAAAAAAACTCTTAGTACTAATGCACTATACTAAAACATAAAACTATTTCTATTTGAAGCTATTTAATGTAATTATGCTTTAAAAAAAAGAATTGGCAGTGTGAGTATACTGCTTCTATCCTGGAACTTAAAATTATAAAGAATAATAAAATATAGCAACTGCCCAGGAGGCCATCATAGCTCACAACTAGAGTCACTGAAAGTACAGTGCAAGGAAACTGCCAAGAGGAGATAAAGATTTGTACAGAATTCTAAAGGATGACGATGACCAAGTGTCAGCTAATTCAGCAAGAGAAAAGAATAAGATTGCAAGAGCAGATATAATATGTCTGATGTCACAAAATTATGAGACTGCATGGTATTTTCAGGAAATTGCAAGTTATTCATTACATCTGAAAGATTTGGTGTGTTTCTTTTGAAGTGGGAAAACATTAGGATGGAGAGGTGGACAGGACCAGCTAATGGGGAGGGGGGCTTTGTTTCAAGCTATGAATTTAAAATGTATAAAACTATAGCAAAAGCATTTTTCCTGAGAGAGTGTATTGAATTGAATTGATATGGAGTGGTAGCCAAATGGGTATGGGATTTAATAGAAAAGATTGATTCTGCAATTATTCAGATTGGGCAATAGAGTAATTTCATTCAATTTGTGCCACTGGGCATATAAAATGTCTACAATACTTTAATAATAGTGTAAGTAAAATTTTGTAATATACTCTTTTCCACTTAGCAGTATATATTCTAATCATTCTTGAGCTTATTGTTATTACTATAATAACTTAAATACTATTCCGTTAAGTGACTCTACTATATTTAGTTAATCTGTTCTCTACTGCTGAGCATTTAGCTTATCTTCAGCTTTTCCACTTTTATAAAGTATGCTAAATGTCTTTGTTCATATATGGTTTCCTCATTATATACTTTTCTTAGTTCAGGAGTAAGAAGTACGGAGATGAGGAAAATAAGTTCTGAATAATTTTATGTTTGTTAGATTCCCACACTGATTTCCTTAAGCAATGTATAAAAATTCCATGTACATCTCCAAATTTTTATCAGTACCATATCTTTTTAAAATAAAAATGACTGCTAGAAAGATTACATTTGCTTACTTAAGTATTTATATGAGTAAGATCGTAGACTATCACTATTACACAAAATAATGAGCATAATACTACTTGTGTGTAAATTTACTTTTAAAATTACTTTTGCACATACTCTTTGAAAGATTATAACTTATAAGATCTTAACATATTAATATCTACTGTATTTTATTTAGAAGAATTCATCACACCAAAATAGAACTAAATATCCCTACTCCTTCTTCAGTAAATCTGTAGGGGGTGGGGGAAATAAAGACAAGAATAGGCTAATTACTGCTAATGTAAGCAGTAAGAAATACCTTTAGCTACTGACATTTTGGGGGACAGTCTATGATATATTCAATGATTTTGTCTTAGACTTTAAAGTGATTAAATGCTCCCATTATTTCTTAACAAAGATTAAATTCATAACATATTAATAAAAATCAGCCTTAGGTATGTTTTCATGTGTATTTACATGTGTCAGATGGGTTCTGTACAGTTTATCATTAGAATTAAAAAAAAATACCTTTGATATAACATCTTGATCTCCTTACAAGAATAGAACAATAAAAATGCAACATAATAAATATAAATTAGGCTTCTTTACAAAGATAAAAAACACTTTCATTCTACTGACTCTGGATAGATGAAATATATCATTAGGCAATAACAATATCTGACATTTCATGTGTCTAGGTTCCTAAATACCCATAACAGACAAGTCTATATATTATGGTAGCTAATATGAATACATTTAAACTCTGAAGCATCACTTAATCATAAGCTTTAGGGTAGAGTTTAAAGAAAAATTTAAGAATCTTAAAGTGGAAAATATCTACTAGAAGAGAATTCTGAATTCATTTCCACATATGAATAAGGAATACCGCATGATTCATTCAATGCATCCTTCTTTCCATAAGCATTACTAAATACCACTTTCAATCCAGGCGTTGTGCTTATGACTAGGATACAAGGATGAAAAACTCACATGTAACTGTTAATTCTGAGCTAATAATAATTTATTGCATGTGAAAATGTTTTAAGGCATATGATGGTTGTATTCCAAGTGTTAAGACTAGCTTTAAAATTTTAATGCATGAGAAAACCTTCAAGAAGTGATATTTGTGGATTTAGCATACTGAGAAATTTCTAGGGCAGATAATTTGGCATCACAGACCTGTCTACCAAAATCAGGAAAGAGACTAAGTAAGGGGAACACTGCTTCAGTGAAACTAGAGGACCACAGGAGAGATTGAAAAGAGAGGAGGATTCACCAGTGTACCACAAACAGAATAATAACTGAATGACTTCATAAGGGCTTAGATAAAATGCTGTTTAAAAGCAAACTGAGCAGAAAACAGAATAGGCTGATCACTTTTACACTAAAAACATTTGATAAAAATTAAAAAGAAAATTTTCAAGAAGAAACACACAAAAAAATATTGAAACATTGTAAATACTGTAAACATTGTACTGTAAATGTTTTGTGGTTTTCCCCCAATAAAATTTTCGGAAAAAAAATATATATATACTTAAACAGGTTAGAATGGGCTGAGACGAGAAAGGTTAATTAGAAAGAATTATAAGCAAGCTAAGCATTGTTAACAATATATTTTATGAGTTCCTTTGCAGTATTTGGAAATTCATTTGGTTCGCTTATATTCAAAAAGGAATACATTTTTGCCTGTTTCTTCCTTTACATGTAAATTCATAGACATTTATCAAACGCGTTTTTTTGTATTAAATAACTATTAAAAGTAAAACTAAGATTCTGATGCAATAATTCTTTTAATCAATATCTAAAAAAACCCACTATTTCCTTTTTTAAAATCCTCTGTCTTTTTTTCTACTCAGAAGAGAGCTACTATTAATCACCATGAGGCTATGAGTACAGTTAAGTCATGTTTTAGAGAAAGAACTAAATAAACATCTCAGGGAGGATTATAAATGTTTGCATCCCTTAATAGTGGTAGGAACACAATTGTGACAATCAATTAGACATCATTTCAACTGAAGAATAAATAGGACAAAAATCTGTCTAAAAGCACGAAGGGTGATTGTCAGATGTAATATACCCTTGAACACTCAGCTTTTTCAGTATACAATTGAAGTAATTCTGTAGATAATGCTTAAAATTTCTAATGGTTCTAAAGTTCCCAGGTGTGACATATTTCTTTCTAAGTACTTAAACTTTGCATTCTGTCCCCCAACCAAAAAAAAAAAAAAAAAAAAAAAACCAGAACATCATAAAATAGAAAATATTGCTTTATTTTTTGGCATCCTATTATCACAACTTGGGAAACACTGACTGTATCTCAGGGTAAAGTCACCTTGTATCTCTGTCAAAGTGCCCCTCTGCCTCTAGCACCTATTACGTCATTAGAGAGTATCCAGAGTATTTCCTTCTCCCCTGCTCCTTAATCTCTGTAGGTTATGAGTATGTTACTTTAAGAATTCAACAGAATTGCCTCACTGTTCGTGAAATATGCATGTTAAAAATCACCTGTGTCTTCCCAAATAATTTAATTGCTACTAAATTAGCTTATTTTAATAAAAATGATACTTTCAGTTTAATGCAAAAAAAAGTGGGGAAAAAATTAAATCTAGAATAAAATTAGGTCCCTTAGAGTCTGAATAACTAGAACATAGAAATACAGGATCAATAACAGAGAGGAGTCATGGAAGAATACTAATATCATTATAATACTCATGAAAGGGTAATATGCCTTCTACCTTTCCCATATTATCAGTGAATTACTACAATATAATAAAGTAATAATAAAAAAGCATACAAAAAGTAAGTGAAGAAAAAATAATAAAAATAAAAATGTGTAGTCTATCCTCTTTATTAGTGAATGTGACACTAAACGTTTATAATTATTTCATTCCCAGTGGTATGAAAACAAAATAAAATTTGTACAGATTATACAGACTATTATATGTAAGTTCCAAAGAAACTTGTACAAAGGCACAATTTTAGCATTTTCAAAATATTTAAATTCTAAGCATAAAATCGATGCTGTAAAAACACTGTATAATAATCAGCATTGAAATTAATTATATTGTATGGATTTAAATAATGCAGTGATTTATCATTGTATAGAATAATTACACATGTACACATATATTTAATGTTCATGTGCATCATGTTCTGTCAATGTTTTTTCAAAAACAGCTTATGCGTAAGAGAAAGGAGATAATTGATGATGCAAATGAAAAATAATCCACAATTTGTTATCAAGTTGTTTTAGTAACAAAGTGATTATTTACATTCTGTATATCTCACCTAGATGGCAAATAGTATCTGTCTTACTTTGTTTGAATTTATATTCTGAAATAGATCTATTTGTTGTCATGGTTTCGTGCAGCTTTGAAATATTTTGTAATTATGAACAATTGTAAAAACAAATAAGCAAACACACAGAATCATAATGAGAGTGACTCACTTTTGGAAATGTGAAAGTTCTCAAGTTGGTTATAGATGAGCATGCTAATGCATATAAATAAAAATATGAATGATTGCATAAATAAGTGGGTCATTTCTTGTTTGAAGACATATACCCTCTCTTATCTGACAATTCTGTTTAAATTGAATATTCAGAATAATGCAAGTGGCAAGGGTTTTTGATACCCATAATATCTTTGGTGTCCACCAAATATATGCTAAATGGTCTGAAAGGCTTTCTCCCTGACCCTGCAACCCCAGACTCAAGAGTATATGGGGATACAAGAACAGCAATGGTATGCCCCAAATCACATTAATTAGTTCAAATATTTGGCATGAGTTTTATTTATTGAGCTTACGATATATGAAATGTCATAAAATCAAAATATAAACTTCAAGCTACCTTAGTTTAATATTACTAGTATGAACAGGTTTTAGAGATAGTAAATACAAAGATAGCTTGTTTTTTGATTGTTTTTTTTTTTTTTTCTGGATTGTAGCAACACATTCTTGGTTACTTACAAAAGGGGCACATTGTTATCTAAGATTTTATTCTCAAATTTAAAATACCTTTGGGCAATATGAACAACCTTGGAGACTTGATATTGTCTTCCATTTGCACAACATGCTTTCTTTCCCTTAATGAGAAGGGCTGTAGCCGGTACATATTCCTATTATTGTACCTACAGATTAAAGACTCAGGTGTCTATGTTTCTAAGCATAAACTGACATGATCAAACATCTGACAGATGGTAACAGGAGATTATAATTTCTGATATAGAAGTAGACAACTTTGTGAAAATAGACCAGGAATCCACAATCAACAAAATCAGCTAATTAACCTGGAGCCCTTACTTAACATTTCTTTGCATGTGAAATGAGACAATTTCTTATTTTCTAATGCCTACTGATTATGTGTGTGTGTGTGTGTGTGTGTGTGTGTGTGTGTGCTGAAAGCAAATTAAGTGATTCACCCTCCAAAATTTTGCTTTTTAGATAGAAAATGATCATGTTCAGGCTATGTAAGTGCCAGTGTTCTTGTGATTTAATAAAGTCTAAATAACAAAATGTTAATTTTAATGTTATGAAATAATGTTATCAATGGCGCAAAAAAAATTGTTGTCTAGGCATTGACTTATTTGTTCCTTCAGAAATTCTGGACTTTATAGTAAAAAGTTAAAATCCAAATCCAGCATGTTTAACTATGGAGCCAAAGCTAGTAACCGCTATATGGTCTACTTCAAATCATAGGATCCATGTGACCTTTTTCAATCAATGCAGTTTTTTCAACATCCTTTGTCTTTTTAAGGGAGCATCCTGTTCCAGTTAAAATATTTCCTGTGACAAATTTCATATGGTTTCACAAGGAAGATTTTTCTACTGTTAAGTAGTTTTAATTCTGAAAAGGGACAGGGGAGAGGTGGGCTGGCAGTTCTTCTTTATATTGAACTCAAATTCAATTCTTTATTGTTGTTTACTAGATTACTTTTATCAAGTGTACCATTAATTCACACAACCTTCAAATATTTGAAAACCTCCATCAGGTCTTCCTGAAACTTCTTTTTTCTTTGTTAGTCAGACAAATGATGAATTTTTATGCAGTGGTGTATACCTGTGTGCAAAGGAACTTAAAAAATTGAGAGATATTCATGGTTTCACATTCTAGCTTATTGCTAGAATCTACATTCCAGCTTATGGCAAGAAATTATATATTCCAGTTTGACAGGTATAGATCTGGCTTGTACTATTTCTTAAAAGTAACCTGATTTGAACTGTAGATTATAAGATCACCTCTTTCTTTGCTCACCTTTAGAAATAACTGAATTCTGATGATAATTTTAAGAGTAAAAGGAGCACACATATGACAAATTTTAAAGTTAGTACAGAATATTTTTAACTTGTATTAATATAGAAAACTAAGGGCTTATTCAAATTGTTGGAATCTGAAACATTATAATTCGAGGAACTTCTTTAAGAATAATAATGTATAATGATAAAATTAGGTATAGAAATGACTATTAATTTAGAAGTGACCTTAGTAAGTGAAGGACCCTATAGCTTAAGATGCATCAATTTCATTTTGAATCTACCTGTGAACATTAGTGGTGCTATCTGAATCAGCAATCACAAACTACCAATGCAAACTCACCAATGCTTTTACTTCGATTTCTTAATGTAGAAATGCTAACATGGTCAGAAAGAGTATAAGGTCCATTGGTGATTGTCTCTGGACATGTAAAATAGGCAAAAAAAAATGTAATCCTCTAAAATATGTTGGCTGAAATTAAGCTTAAAAAATAAGACAAATATTTATTTTTAATTTAATAAGTGTTCTTTATCTACATAAAGTATACTTAAAACATTCTCAGTTGGTAAAAATAGATAAATTTATATTAAAACACTTTTATATGTCATTTAATATTTTGTAATAGGTATACTTTTATTTGCTAGCATTTGGAAGAAAATTTATAAGAAAAAAAATTAGTAATGCCTATAGAAAGAAATAAAAAAAGAGACAAAGGAAGAATGAAAAGAAGGAAGGAGGAAAAAAGGAAGGAAGGAAGGAAGGAAGGAAGGAAGGCAAGCAGTCAGGCAAAGCATTTTAATGAACTCACATTAGAAATTTTCACTCTACACTTCGTCAGGTATTTTAACCATATAGGTTCCGCCACACACACCAGGGCCTCAATTTCATTATATTTGAACTGAAGGAAGAGTAAGAATCTATAGGATGAAATAGAGTATGCAAAATAACTTTAAAACTTGAATAATAGCTGTGTATTTTGTACAAAAGTAACTTGTTAATTGTAACCTTCTTAAGGTTATACTATTGGAAATCTCAAAATAGTACATACAGAACTCAAGCTGACTTGCAATCATTTGAACTAACATGTGGACAACGCTAATCAATATTTCAGCCTCATCACCTTGGCAGAGTAGCTTCAAAGGTGACTTGTAAAAGGAATTGTCAAAATTCCCTCAGCTGGAGCGATAAATGATGAATGTTCATAATAGCTGTCTAAAGGGAGCACATTCAGTACTCTATTTAATATAAAATTCACTTTTTTTCTTTGTGCTTTAAACTAATAGGATTTAAACATCCTTTTTAGCTCCCCTAATAGGAGCATTCAGGACACATTTTGCCACAGTTGAGGGATCTTTGACAATTCCCTTAGTCAGTTACCTTTAAAGGTTACTAGGCAGTTGCATTATAAACTCAATATTTTAAAGGTTTCTACAATTCCTATTATTTATCTAATCAAAAAGATCATTTATTTAAAGAAATTTAATCACACAACTGCTTGTTCCTGCACTGTGGTTAGTGCTTTTGGTATTCTGAAACATTTTTTTGAACAGATGGGTTATTTTGCTTAGGGAAAACTTGCATTTGCTAGCTCTTTTTAAAACATATTTTCGAGATCGTCAAAACATTACAAAATCATTAGGAGACTCCCATGTTAGAGTCTTGTCATACATTTCATTATAAGCTTTCATTAGGATTCTAGCTATTTTAGATCACAAACAGCTTCAGTCAAGCACAATCTGTTAGCGAAGTTGAAATTTGTTTGGGGAATGTTATAAATGAATTGCTATAGTTGTAGCTCAAAAGTGTCAAACTGAGTATGCCGATAGAGCTCTGTGAAATTAGATTGGAACCATAAATCAAGGAGTGCTACTAATTCTCTGATTCAGTGATATATTGGGAATAACGTAGTTTGTAGTCAATTCTCTCTCATCATAATGCACTCTAACAATGTAAAATAGGAAGAAGTTATGGATAAATAAATTTGCCATCAAACATGCAAGTGCATTTTAACTTTTAATTATTTGTAGTATCTAAAGCAAATGTTTAAATTTCATTTCTCTTTGAGGTTGAGAACATAGATATTTTACTTTATGTCAGTAAATTGAGTCAAAGGAATGCAAGCATATGCTGTCAAATAAAATAAATTGAATATTTTATAAATCAGTTTTGGGCTAAGTTATGCCACTATAAAAAAGGAACACCAAATTTTAGTGGTTTTAGAATAACAAATTTATTTTTACATATTTTTGTTGTTTGGCAGCAGTTTTATATACTCTTTATCCAAGAACCTAAAATAAAGAAACAGCCAGTATTTGAGACTTGGATATTTCAAACTCTATCATGACTCTTGAAGTTTACATCCCACTGGGAAAAGCAAGTCACATAGACAAGCTTGAAGTCAATGTATGGGAAGGATAATTTTCTTTTAGCAAAGGGGCACCTAGAAAGAAGTTTGGTAGGGAGTGTCAATAAATACAGTGAGCAAATAATGTAATTACTATAATGGATAGGGAGATACAATTTTGGTAGAAAAAGAATAATGTTTTATTTCATAAAGAAATAGAAAACCTTTAGATATTAGTTAATAGATTAAGATTGTAGGAAGTTCTTTGTCTCCTACTGAATTACCTTTCAAATTTATGCTATTGATTTGAGTGGGCTGAAAATGAAATTCTAGCCTTAATAAAACATTCATGTACCCTGAGATATCTTTAATTTTCTTTACAATTGCTGAAATACTCATCAGACTAATGAATTAATCTGACCTGAAGAAGACAACTTTAAAATAAGTTTTAGAAGAGACATTTTGGTAGCAAAAACAGAATTCAGAAAACTGCAGTTTCAAGCTGGCTCTGTGTTCTAATTCTAATCCTGACTTCATAAAAAGGGACATAAAATATTTCCACTTAGATTAATACATACTATTTGCATTATAAATATAACAATGTCAATTGGTAATTTATTAAGTAATTTCTATGTCATAAAGATGATTCTGGTTATGAATTATAACTTCAAATTAATTTGCTAGTATTTAACATTTACGAAGGCTATCTACCTGTGTAAAAATAAAAGCAGCAGGGTCAGGAGAAATATGATTAGAATGATTATGAAATGTGAACAATTTAGATTATTGATCTAAAAGAAATGTATTTTAGTTAAACTCCAAAATGTTTAGGATATACTTAACTTCTCTTTCCATTGTATTATTTGTAAAATGTGAAGAACAAAACTTACTCAAGATTGTTTTGCTAGACACATGAGCTGACTTCCAGTAGATGATCAATAATAAATTCCACTCTCTTGCTCCTTTATGAAGTCTACAGAGATGCATATCCAAGGGGTAGTAATTTAGCTCATGAATGAAGTCACAGATGACATCTCCAAGGGAAATACAAGTAAGTAGCATATTTATACTTTCTTGCATGTGGTAATAATTGTTCAACATGAGTACGAAATGAATAGCTGGGAATAATATCTGAATAGGTGTGATAACTGGACCAATGAGCAGCTCTAGTTTTCTTTAAGTTAAAGCAAGTTAAAAATTAGATTTATTATTTCCATGTACTATGTTTTTTCAAAATTATAGAAAAGAATAATCTTAAAATTTGCAATTCAAAGACAAATAGCATAGCATTATCCACAAACCTACCTATTTACATTAACAGCTGTACTGTGCAACACATTAGGATCTCTGTTTTCTAAGATTTTGTCTACCTAAGATTATGATACAAATTTACAAAGATAATATATTTTAGCTGTCCACAGTACATGCATCACTGTTATAGTCAAGTCTTAATCCTTTAAGGATTTTCAATAGCACATTTTAATAAATTATTAGTACTTCCACAATAGTTAGACATTTCCAGATGAAAGCACAATGAAAAAGTATGCAAATGACAGAATATTATGAATTATCAACAGTGGTGAGTCATTGTTTGGTAGAAGAGATCCATAAAATTGCAATATTCGATTCATCTTTTCACTTAACTTTTGCAAGTATAATTATCCAGTCACTCAATTATTTTTTTACCTCTCGTACTGAATGCATTGTCTAAGATCTTCAAAACCTTTCAACCTGCATAAAGAATTGAAAAAGAAATACTAATTCAACTGAAGCAATAGAAATCCATTAATGTTTCTTTCTAAGAGCTAATTTAAAGAGGACACTTACCTAAATGCTAGTTCTAGACAGTCACTAATTTCACATTATTAATCATTTGCAGTAAAAGAAGTGAGTGTAGAGACCTAATGATAGTTGTACAGTCAGGAGTAGAATCCAACTCTCTTAAATCTCTGCAACTTCTCTTCAAAGTTCAATAAATAATTTAATTTTATTTTAAGTGTAGGCATATACCTAACATTTACTTCATTGACCTTTTTCTCCCTGCATGCTTTTATTGTTAAGAAGCTTGTCAAACAATAACAATTTCTGTAACTGTATTTTCTTTGAATTTTGAGAATTAAATATTAAATCTTTTAAAATGAAAACCTTACAAAAGATAGAAAAGCAGCAAAATCTTTGTCTTTTATTACATGATTCATTAATGTGCACTGAGTGTATTTGTTTTTCTATTATCATTTCAGAATATTACAGGAGTACAATCTGTTACATATATTACCATAACACTGCACGAGTCAGAGCTACAAGCATTCCCATCCCCCAGAAAGCGCACACCACATGCACTGTGTGAATTACCCGTCCACTCCTCCCCCTCTCACCTGCCAGACACCCAATGAATGTTTCTTTCATATGTGAACATAAGTGTTGATCAATTAGTGCCAATTTAATGGTGAGTACATGTGGGGCTAGTTTTTCCATTGTTATAATACCTCACTTTGAACTATGAGCTCCAGCTCCATCCAGGATAATACAAGAAATGTTAATTCACCATTGTTCTTTAAGGCTGAGTAGATACTCCATGCTATACATTGTACTACATTTTATTAATCTAGTCATGTACTGATGGGCACTTGGGTTGTTTTCACATCTTTGCAATTGTGAATTGTCCTGCTATAAACATTTGAGTGCAGATGTCTTTATTATAGAATGTCTTTTTTTCCTTTGGGTAAATACCCAGTAGTGGTATGGCTGGATCAAATGGTAGCTCAACCTTTAGTTCTTTGAGATATCTCCATATGACTTTCCATAGAGGTTGGACTAATTTTCAGTGCCACCAGCAGTGCATGAGTGTTCCTATCTCTCTGCATCTAAACCACCGCATCTATACCAATATTTATGATTTGGGGAATTTTTTGATAAAAGCCATTCTCACTAGAGTGGCGTGATATCTCATTGTTGTTTTGATTTGCATTTCCTTGGTGATTAGAGATGTTGAGTATTTTTACATACGTTTGTTTGCTATTAATCTGTGTTCTTCTGAAAAGTTTCTGTTCATGTCCTTTGCCCACTTTTTAATGGGGTTGATTTTTTAATTTTCCCAAGTTCTATATAGATTCTAGTTGACAGCCCTTTATCGGATTGTAGCATGCAAATATTTTCTCCCATTCTGTTGGTTGTCTGTTTGCTCTAGTGATAGTTTCTCTGGCTGTGCAGGAGCTTTTTAATTTGATCAAGTCCCATTTATTTATTTTTGTTGATGCTATGATTGCTTTTGGGGGTCTTCTTCACATATTATTTGCCTAGGCCAATGTCTATCAGAGTTTTTCCAATATTTGCTTCTAAAATGTAATTCACTGTATAAATAAAAGCAAACACAAAGACTGTATAATCCTCTCAATGTACACAGAAAGGGCATTTGACAAAATTTAGCACTCTTTTATGATAAGAACTGTTAACAAAATAGACATAGATGGGACATACCTTAAAATTATTAAAGCCATATATGACAAACCCACAGCCAACATCATACTGAATGGGGAAAAATTGGAAATATTCATGCTTAGAACTGGAACCAGACAAGGTTGCCCACTGTCTCCACTTCTACTCAACATAGTGTTGGAAGTCCTTGCCAGAGCAATCACACAAAAGATAGAAATCAAGGTTATCCAAATGGGGGCAGAAGAGGTCAAACTATTGCTCTTTGCTGATGATATGATATTATATCTAGAAAACACCAAAGATTCAACCAAGACACTCCTGGAATTGATAAATGAATACAGAAAAGTCTCAGTATACAAAATCAGTGCACACAAATCAGTAGCTTTCATGTACACCAGTAATAGTCAAGCTGAGAATCAAATTGAAGATACAATACCTTTCACATTACCACCAAATAAAATAAGATATTTAGGAATATATTTATTAACTAAGGAGGTAGGAGACCTATATAAGGAGAACTATGAAACACTGAGAAAGGAAATTGCAGAAGATGTAAACAGATGGAAAACTCTACCATGCTCATGGATTGGTAGAATCAATATTGTTAAAATGCTATACTAACCAAAGTTATCTACAGAATCAATGCAATCCCTATTAAAATAGCAACATAATTTTTCACAAATCTAGAAAAAATGATTCTATGCTTAATATGGAATAAGAGAAGACACCATGAAGCCAAAGCAACCTTAAGGAAAAAGAACAAATTTGGAGGCATCAATCTACTGGACATTAAGCTATACTACAAGGCTATAGTAACCAAAACAGTATGTTAATGGCACAAGAACAGAGACAAGAACAGGGACACTGACCAATAGAACAAGAATGAAAACTCAGTTATAAAACCATCCTCATATTGTCATCTGATCTTTGACAAAGCAGACAAAAACATACACTGAGGAAAAGAATCTGTATTCATTGAGTGTATTTTAAAAATTGCTATGGTAATTATTCTGTTAAGTGAATAGTATTATGTTAAATTTTGTGCAAAAAGACAGAAAGACATAACGTCTTTCACCTTGCCTGCTGTAGTTCAGTCTAGGAAATATTTCTTTGAAAATGACTCTATAGATTAAAATATATAAGCAAGAAATATTTATTAGGCTTTGATTTTCTTCAACTTGATAAAGCAAAAGTTAATAATAAATTTTGGTATTGAAGTCTGCAATAAAAATACAAAGCTAGCAATGAAAAATTGAGAAAATATTTTCTCTAAGAAATAAATTTAACTGGATCTTACTCTTAATCATCTACTTTCAAAAACATCTTGAATACATTCTGGAATATTTCATAGAACATTTCATGAAAACAAGGGATAAACATATAAGATAGAATATAAAGAGTGGAGGACATTGTATTAAGTGGAATAAGCCAGTCAAGACAAATACTTCATGACCTCATCTGTATATGGAACCTAAAAAATTCAAACTCATAGAAGCAAAGATTAAAACAGTGGTTGCCAGGGGCTGGGGTGTAGGGTGTGGGGAAATGGGGAGATATAAGTCAAAGGGTTAAAAAATGGCAAGAGTGACAGAATACATGAAAAATATAATTTAAAATGTGTTTTGACACTTCATTTTGTGATAATAATGTGTCTTCATACCTTTAATTTAATATTATAATCCAAATTTATACTGACATCCTCCCATCTGCTGCTTGTAAAGGACAAATTCATCTGTTATTAATTTAGAGTTCTCAGGGTATTATTTAATTAGGGCTTTGCAATTAATACCATGCAGGAGAAATATTCCTGACATTTTCCTTTTTTTCTTTCTAGAATGGCAAATACAATTAAGTATCTACATTCATTCTAAATTTTCCTCCTTTCTTAATATTAGAAACTTGGAGAATAAAAATGTCATTTAACTCTCAAACATAAAATCTGAATTCTGTCGGAAGATATACACTTTAATAATTTTTTAAAAAATAATGAGTAGCTATTTCCTATTATTACAATTGCAATTATATTAGCAGCATATATTTGTATACAGCAAAGAACTTAAGAATAGTATCATATACAGATGTTTCACTTAAGAATAATTTAATGTACTTCATTTTTATTTTGACTCATGCTTTAATGTGCACATAGCAAAGTAAAACTGGATTTTATTTGGAGGTTAGCTCGAAAAAGTGTTTTAAATATGTAATTTAAATTTTCCCAGGTTATGCCAGCCTGTGAGTATTGTTAAAGTCAGAGTAATTGTTATAACACAAATTTCATCTCATTTGCTTTTACAGAAAATCAGCCCCATGTTAAGCTTTCTATTTCTGTTAATCTCTAGGGAATATTAAACATGTGCTGAAAAACCACAAATCTGTCAATAATAATCACTTTGCTGTGTCCATTTTTCCCTTCCCTTTTCTGACTGTATTATTGAAGAACTCTGATGGAGATGCTACCTAAATGCACTTTGCTTCCACCAGCATTTCTGATTCTCCTTGTGAGAATGAAATCAACTCCAGAGTTCAGTCTTTTGATGTTTACAAATCTGCTATCTCAAGTCTTAGAAATGACTTCACCTTACTAAAATAACTGGAGATATCATTCCCTCATTTTTTTTCACACATTGTCTCCTTTAAATTTAAGCACCAACTGTATTCTCGAGTTTCTTCTTCTTAGAAATAAAAGTTCATCAACTCCTCAATAGATCTCAGTCATTATCTGGTGGGACAGGACACTGACCAGGCTCCTTCTCTATCATTCCTTCTCCTTTTTCCAACTTTTGGCAACACAGAACACTCTTCTCTTCAGTCCCCTTATCTGTTCATCAAACAAAACCAATTATATGTCGATTTTTAAGCTCGGCTGACACAAATAGCATAGTCATATGAAATAAAAAGCAAATTGCAAAATATAATATTGAGTTACTTTTGAATAAAAAATCCATCTCTAACTGCTGGTTTCAGTTCTAACAAGAAAAACATAATGGTCATGGGAAAAATCAGTGATCTTGAAGATATGTCAATAGCAACTTCCTATACTGAAATTCAATAAGGAAAGAGAATGAGGACATTCAGGAACTGTGGAACAATTTCTAAATGTGTAAATGTACATAATTGGAATACCAGAAGAAGAATGAGACAAGTTAGAAATATTTAAGATAATAATATCAGAAAATATTCTATAACTAATAGCAGGCACCAAAACACAAATTCAGAAAGCTCACAAAACACCAAGTGTAAATACCAAAAAAAAAAAAAAAAAGGTACCTAAGAATATCATATTCAAGCTGCAGAAAACAAAGGACAAAAAAAAACTTTGAAAAGAATAGATTATAAATACACCTTAATTGTACAGAAAAACAGATAAGAATTGTAATAGACACAGAGAGACAAATGCTGCATGATCTTTCACATGTGGAATCTAAAAAAGTCAAACTCACAGAGACAGAAAGTAAGAAGAGTGGTTACTGGAGATAGTGGGTGGGGGAAACGGGGAAATGTTGGTCAAAGGGTACAAACTCACAGTTCTAAGATGAATATGTTCTGGATACCTAATGAACATCACGGTGACTGTAGTTAATAATAATATCTTGTATACTTGAAACTTGCTGAGAGTAGATCTTAACACACACACACACACACACACACAAATGGTAACTGTGTGAGGTGACTGATACATTAATTAGTTTAATTGTGGTTATCATTTCACAGTGTATATGTATATCAAAACATTACATTGTACATCTTTAATATATACAATTTTTATTTGTTAATTATGCCTCAACAAAGCTGGGAAAGAAAGAAACCTGCTAAGAAATTAAACTTTAATCTGTATAAATCTATGTTTTCTTAAGCAAACACATTAGAATGTTTCATAAGTAATATGTAACCATGTCGATATTAAGAAATGCATATGAATAACACATAGAACATAATCTGTATGTTAAATTCATAGATATAAAAACAATCAGAGGTGATATTAAACCTCTAATAATTTAGACTTTCAGTAGTAAGTCACATAATTTTCTGGATCTTTATATTTTTCCTAATAGAATTGTCAATGTTATACAGAAACATACCTTACTTCTTTCAAGAGTGAACAAATTCATTATTTTTCCCTTCGTAGGAGGGACATGTGATCTTATTTTGATAATATGTGAGACAGTGTGCAAAATGGAGAGAATTCACTTAATTTTTTATTGAGGGTTTCTCTCTTCTGGGCTCCAGCATCTCAGAGTTGATTATGACTTTCTTCTAATATCTTATAGTAATTAAAACATACGGATACATTTAAGTATAATACTAAATTTATAAGTATTTACAGTGATACTGTGGGAGAAAGCAAACAATCATTCCTGGCAATGAAAGGAAGAATCAGAAAAAAACCTTAATGATATGTTAATAATCTCAATATGTTTGCTTTCTACACTTGGTAAAATTTTTATGATCTCTGCTTTCTTTAAATGTTCAAATTGCTTAATTTTTACTTCACTTTTGTAATAAGCCTTATAATTAAATGATTTTAATATTTGTCTTATCCCACCTAAATTATGGTTGGTTACTTAAAGAAACATGGCCATTTTAATTCATCTTTCAGTAGATATTTCACTTGAAACTATGCAGAAGTTTTTTTCTTTCATTATTTAGGCTGTTCTTTATTTAGTTTATCTTTATTTATTTATTCTATTTCAGGATATCGTGGGGGTACAAATATTTTGGTTACATGTAATGCATTTGCCTCACCCAAGCCAGGGCAACAAGAGTGCCCTTCCCTGACACAGTGCTCTCTTCCTCTCTTAGTTGTAAGTTTACCCACCAGCCCCCCACCTGATTGGCACCCAATGAATATTACTTCCACGTGAGCACCTTAGTGTTCATCAATTAGCACTAATTTGATAGCAAGTACCAGTGTTGCTTGTTTTTCCATTCTCTTGATACCTCACTTCAAAAGCTAGGCTCAAGCTCTATCCAGGATAATATAAGACGTGCTAGATCACCATTGATTTTTGTAATTGAGTAGTATTGCATGCTATACGTATACCACATTTTATTAATCCACTCATGTATTGATGGGCACTTACGTTGTTTCCACATCTTTGCAATTGTGAATTGTGCTGCCATAAACATTTGAGTGCAGACGTCTTTGTTATAGAATGTCTTCTTTTCCTTTGGGTAGAAGCCTAGTAGTGGGGATTGCTGGATCAAATGGTATTTCTCTTTTTAGTTCCTTGAGGTATCTTAAGAATTCTAGAAGAAAATATTAGGAAAACTTTTACAGGCATCGGCCTAGGCAAAGAATTTATGAAGAAGACCCCCAAAGCAATCACAGCAGCAACAAAAGTAAATAAGTGGGACCTGAACAAATTAAAAAGCTTCTGCACAGCCAAGGAAACTATCCTTAGAGCAAATAGTCAACCTACAGAATGGGAGAAAATATTTGCTTTCTACACATCCGATAAAGGGTTGATAAGTAGAATCTATATAGAACTTAAGAAAATCAAAAAGAAAAAAGTCAAACAATCCCATCAATAAATGGGCAAAGGACATGAACAGAAACCTTTCAAAAGAAGACAGAATAATGGCCAGAAAACATACAAAAAAGTGCTCAACATCTCTAATCTTTAGGGAAATGCAAATCAAAACTGTAGTGAGATATCACCTAACTCGATTGAGAATGGCCCTTATCAAAAAGTCCCCAAACAACAAATGCTGGGGTGGATGTGGAGAGATTGGAACACTCTTACACTGCTGGTGGGACTGCAAATTATTACAAGCCCTGTGGAAAGTAATTTGGAGACACCTCAAAGAGCTAAAAATAGAAATACACACAAGTCTTTAATACTAGGATTAAAGATTTTAAATAGTAAAGGAGACTATCTTCATTAATGAAAAAACCTACTTCTCTTTACGCCAAAACACTTCATTTCCATGAACATGTCTTTAGTTATGTTTGCTTTCATATTCTTTAAAAAAAAAAATGAGCTATTCTTCCTATTTTCTTATCTATTCTTCCAAGTTTATTTCATGTACTATCCTCTGCATACAGTCTGATCTCCAAAAGCCTTACATATATATATGCACTATGTACACGAAGTTTGATTTAAATGCAACCCATACTACTTATATTGGTTGACCTTTGTGTTATATTGAGTACTTATTTACCTTAGCCCTGATTCAAGGATGAATGTTGAGGAGAGAAAATCTCTCAGTGAACTGCATTATTATTCTCCAAATTCATAGCCCTGAACCCTGAAATATTATTTCTTTTTTAAGAATGTATTGAACTCAAACAATTAATCCATTCTCTTTTTTGTATGATCAGTAACTGAGAAAATAGACACACCATAAATCATGTACTCTTGATCAATAATCCCTAAATATTTTCAATTAAATTTCACAACTCTTAATTTTATTTTTCTTTGAAATGAAAGTAATGAAATCACTAATGTCAATCTCATTTCAAACTAATAGTATACATGTGTTGATTGTTATAACACATACAAAATATATATTTAATTTCTCACCTCTTGTTTTTAATTTTTATCCTATGGTATCATTCATTAGTGAGTTAACACATACATATATTTTTAGATACTGAGTAAATATTAAGAAATTATCTAGTTTGATCTCTTCATATAATTTAAATAAGCCTTCCAAAGTGCAGCTGGATTTGAGGGACTATAATGAGTATTACTTTTCAGATATGCACATGTATTTTTACCTGGTGTTTAAAGTCAATCCAAATAGGTAGATAGTTATTTGCAATTATCCTACTGTGACAGGATAGCAGTTTTAGTAACCTTTACTGGGTAAGTGAGATTGTGGGTGACTGTAATGAATTATAAGTAAAGATAAAACTGTTACTAAGTCAAAAACTTTCCAATCATTTTTTTGATATCTTTTACAGATATTGTACATATTTATAGTCAGGTCATATTTTTTAAAAGAAACAAAAAACAAGAAAGCTACAATAAGTATTAAAAAATAAGTATAAATGGCAAGATAGAAAATACTGGTTGTTATGGTAACTAAAAAACACATTTAAAGAATGATTACCGTGGGTATGGATTATAGAAAAGGTAATACATTTTTATTGTACTGAAGTGAAAATCAGAAGTCAATCAAGACTAATGTCTGCATCAAATCAGATTGTAAAATTCAGTTATAGTGCTTATACCCAGAAGTCAGGATACTTATTTGATAATTTTTTGATATTTTTGCTTGAGAACCACTCCTCTTTAACTTCTGATAGCCATTGATTTAAACATATATAATTGTCAGTATGTAATTATTTAAAAGACAGAGTGTAATGAACTGTCTTTAGACTTGTGACAGAAATTTTAGAAGATCCATTCACACGAACACACACTCATATACATGTATGTATGATTTATATATATATTATATATATATATAAAACCTTTAGTAGAGGTCAAATAAACTATGCTTTGATTTTATGGTGTACTAACAGACTATAATTTTGTATTGACCTCTTGATAATTTTAAAGAGATGAGGAAAGGCTAAGATATTTTTTCTAGCTCTGGGTTCAACAAAGAGTTGGTAAACTTCTGTCTATATTTATCCCTATAACATAGAACAAAATTTTAATACTCTGATTACAATCAGAGAAAGGTTCCCATCAAATCTTTAAAAAGATAAAATAGAGAATACTTTCAGTATGTATATATTATTTTATTTTTTCATAGTAAAAAGAGAAGTATATTAAAAACACTAATTCGGATACTATTAATAGTATAAAGATATAATTATTAGAGGGAAAAATTAGCAAAATGTCTGATGCAACAGACATGTTAAGATTCTTAATCTTAACAGATAAAGAATACCAAAAATCTCCTAGGATAATTAAACCTCTAACACATGTTTTTAAATACAATATTTTAGATATTTTTGTTCCATGACTTAGTTATAATGGCTTCTTAGATGTCTCACAAAGCTGACTACAATTAGGAAAGTCTAGAAAATGTTCAGAACTGGTACAACTTGGCTTTTTGAGGACAATTAAGTACTTTAACATTTAGGTAAACATTTCTTTGTGGAGACTATTAATTTTCTTTAGTTTTACGAAACTGCAATTTGCCACATCTGTGTTGGGTGTTTCAATATGCTTAACACTGGGGCACCCTTAGGCCCTTCTCAGTCTGCCCACTCCCCCCAGAGCTCAGTCCTCATTTGAAAGAGAGACCCTCCCCAACTACAGTCCTGCCCCCAGGGTTAGAGGCAATTTTCCTTCATTAATGAACAAATAAAACCAGCTGTACCTCAGGTATGGTAGATATAGTGAGAAACAGCTCACAAATTATATACAATCAAATGCTACTGGAATCTTAGTACTGCATAATGGTTAGGTTTATGCATTCACTCACAAACTATGTAATATTATTCATGCAGAATTTTGCTAAATAAATCATTGGCCATGGTTAAAATAAATCGATTCTTCAATTTGGCCTAGGTGAAGTGATGAAGTGATGATAGCTCAGTCACATTAAAACAATGGCAGATTTGAACTCATTATGAATAAACTTCAAATCTGAATTATGTCACTTATCTTTTTTGAATTATGCTACTCAATTAAATTTATTTATTTTATTTTCCTCGTGTTTGAATTGGAAATAATAACAGCTTTCATATTTCATTAAGGTTTTTTGGTAAGATTGAAACATGTGATAATGTGTTAACATGTAACAATATGTACAACATAAAAAGTTATACAGTTGTCAGATATGATAATCATATTTCAAATTATTGGTATATGCATGATGATATTTTATGTTACTCATGATTCATTAAATATGTGTTGTGTCCTGCCATATGTTAGGTGTGTATGGATATTATAAAATATAGATATGTGAAGACATTTTTTCTGCCCTTTAGGATCCACAGATTGGGTGATATAGACATATAACCAGGCAAAATAAAGAGTAAAAGTTGAAGTAATGCATTTATTCAAATAAAGAATGCCAAATGTTATAAAACTCACCCCTTATGGTAAGAAATTCATATGCAAGCGAACTATACTATATAGTCCCCTATATTCACTGTAAGTGGGTTGCTAAGTGCCTGATAACAAAGAAGCAAGGACTCTCCTTCTCTAGTAGCCTCAACTGAATGAGGGATCAGGGTTTATTTCGTGACAACTTTTCTTTTTCCAAGATTCTTCTTTTTTTTTTTTTCATCATTTAGCTAATTTCTTTATTGAGTGATTATTATGGGCCAATGAGTCTTAGTGACAATTGACACATATTAACTAATTTATTTAATTCTCATAAAACTGTTTGTACATAGATACAGTTGGAGCACTATGTATGTACTCTCTGGACTATTTTGACAGAGTAGGTTTTTGAATGTAACAAGATAAGTCAACCTGAGTGGTAATATATTTTGGGAAATCAGCTCACTACAAATTGTGACTGTAAACATTGTGCTGTAAATGCTTTGTAGTTTTCCCCCAATAAAAAAAAATA
>CAUYRT010017130.1:0-11909 GCA_963574885.1 Lepilemur ruficaudatus | reverse complement strand
ATATATTTTGGGAAATCAGCTCACTACAAATTGTGACTGTAAACATTGTACTGTAAATGCTTTGTAGTTTTCCCCCAATAAAATTTTTGGAAAAAAAAATAGATAACTAATACATGGAAGCAATGTACGACATCAAGAGACTAGATGAGTAAAGTGGCTAACAAGAGTCAGCCCCAAATGCATTGCTATTGTAAAAAGAAAAAAAAAAAAGAAAGAAAATCACAGCCTGAATTAAGGTCAAAGTGGAAGGGATGCAGAGGACGGTGATCGAAATACTGTTACAGAAACAGACTCGAGCAACAGATAATAAGGGGTGAGGAGTCCAAGTGAAGTGTGAACTTTCATTTATGGATGACAAAGAGGAAAATTGGTAGTATTCATTAGAATGGGGAAATCAGGAGGGGTTGGAGAGTGAAGCAGGTTAACCGGTTGAGATTACCAGATGTTATGGTGCCTGGAACATTCCAACGGGCAGTGGAAAATAACCACCATGTTAAAGAGAATTATCTTAAGAAGACTCTCGGGCTGCTCAGAAATTCTATAAATTATAAAAGATTAGTAAACTAAATTAGAATAAAAATATAACCAGTTATTTTGGGTTCATTTCCTCTTAATGTGATTTTGAAGACAATGAATGATGAGCAAGAGCACATGTTTATGCAAAAAATCCTTTAAAACTTTCTTAGCAAGCAAAGTTCTCATTTAAAAAAATAAAATAAGAACTTTCTTAAGCTGCATTTTGTCATTTAAGAAGTAAAAAGTAATATGCACAAATTAGAAACATAAGAGAATTTGTATTTTGACACTTCAATTCCAGTAGATACAGTTTGTTTCATGGGGTGTGAGATATGGAGAAATCATTGTCAAAAATGAAAGAGTGATAATGAACAATACTGGAAACCTGGAGAACTCACAGATAATGGGTGCAAATAATGACAGATTATAACAATAATCAAATAGTCACAATTCTAGCGTATTACTCCCAACTGCTTTCACCTCAGCCCTAGTATCCACACCTAGTCTGTGATTCTCACCTACCCTTAATACCATCCTGCCCAGACTTTGGTGCAATTCTCAGTTTTCTGATGTCTGACTTTCTGAAATGTCCCACACGCTTACCCCAACTTCACACTTAGTTCTTCAGTCCTGTCCTCAACACTGAGCATTTCTCTCCCTCAACCCCAACTGATCATTATTCACTTAGTCTTTCCCAACCTAGTATTGAAAGATCATTTCATTGCTCAAGTAGATGGTAACTGAAGAGATATTTAAACAACTCAAGAAAAGCTTCTAATCCTGGTGTCATCAACCTTGGTAGCCGTATGGTACAAGAACATATAAGTTATGCCTATCGTATTTCAAGGAATAGAAGATACAAGGGAAGAAAAGGAGTAGACGTGGAAGATGGGAGGGAGAAGAAAAGAAAAGAAAAAACACGGAAAGAAACAGAAAGAGAGTAAATAAATCTATCCTAGTTCAAACACTTGTCCCATAGAACATAATATCCCAAATGCCAACCCAAGGACTGGTGCCAAACCATAATTAATTTTTCAAGTGTTTGTGGCACAAGAAAATGAGATTGATGTAATGAATTTTTCATAATTAAAATTTGTTCGATAGCTGCCATTTATTCTGAGAATATATCCTTCCTACTTTTTGTATTAAAATGTTCTGTAAAAATTATGAAACTAATAATGTCACTTGCTTATTTTTAATTGCTGGCAAAATTAAAAGGGGACAACTATGTATATGTCTCTGTGTATAAGTATGTGCAGTTTATATATGCTTTGTTCTGAGACATCCCAGGATCTAGTAACTAATGTCACAAGTCAACTGACTTCTATACCAACATATTGTAACTGGTGTGTTTGGTAAAGGCGTCTTTGAGTAACTAAAAGGTTTCATCAACATAGTCTGGGTGCACATATACTCCAGTTAGTTCTTAGAAGCTACTGTTGTCTTTACGTAGGTGGCTGAATGAAACATAAAGCAAGCTAAATGTCTTGAAGGGATAAAGAATAAGGATTTTAAAACATCATAAAAGAGCCATCATCCCCTCAGCTACTCTAGCATCTATAAATCTGGACATCAGCTTGTTCAGTAATCCTTAACCCCATGGAGGAAGGGCTTCCTATGTGTTAGGCAGTTCAGTGTATTTTTCTTATTTCTACTGATGTGCCTGTTCAGATGTGTATGTGCTTTTGTCTTATTCAGGCTAAACATGAATGTTTCCTGTGCCTAAGAGAGTTTTTGCAGGGCTGTCTCTTGTGTATAATTCCCTTCTTTTTTTCTCCTCTCCTTACTCACTTCTTTACCTCGGCAGGAGCTTTTAGGGAGCTGAATCTTTTTTGCCTAAGTGTGACGAACCAGTTAACATATCACCAGACCTCCTAATGTTCACCCATTTTCTTCCACTGCGTCTAAATCATTATTCCAAGCAACATTTGCTATCTCTTCCCTCTCTTGTAATAGTCTCATACAAGAAGACAGCAGCTTCAGCACTCAAAGTGTCAGCCCGACAGTTCAATAACATGGATCAACTTGTATTCTAGCTCAATCTTCCTTAGCTATATAAATACAAATGAAAAAGAAATGCATCCACCTCTCCTTAACACACTCACTTCTGACCTTTCATTTTTTCACAAGAAGTCAACATTTGCGAAGGCGAGAGTACAAAAGGAAAAAAAAAATGGGGAGGAAAGAGAGAAAATAAAAATCTAGTATTTTCACTCTGCTGGAGAAGTATATTTACTCACAGCAACAGCTGACCTTTCTCAGGAAGGACGTCTTTAGACAGGTGTTGTTCTTGTTAATCATGAATTATCATTCTGCTCCTCGCTTCTGGGTCTGCTCTCCTCACACACGCCCTGTCTGTATAAGAAAGCAGGAGACTCAGAGATAATGCAGGAACACCGGGTCATGCCGAATTCTCTTAGAATCGTCGCATGCTAGCACTGAGAAAGCATTTAGAGGCCACCCAATACAACCTCCGTGTTTTACAAATGTATTCATTTCAATAACAAACATTACTTGAGGGTGTATGTGTGTGCGTGTGTGTGTGTGTGAGTGTGTGTGTGCTGCGACTGAGGGTTGCTATAAAATGGGAATGTATAGATGGAAAAAACAGTTTCTGTCCTGTTGAACTACTGGCCAGGGAGGTTAAGTGACTTAGCCAAGGTTATACTGCCTAGTGGTTGTAGTATGTGAGGTACCTTGATCTCTAGGATGACAGACTCCCCATCCTCTTTCTAAAAGGCATATTTATTTATTCACCCCAACTCCCAGGGTATTAACATCTCTCCTCATGTTCCTGCTGAATTTTCATTACCTGATCCTTAATTAGCTGATTATAATAAAAGGAAAATTATCTCTGTGTATCTGAGCCTCAAAACATATCAAAGTTTCCTAAGAGCAAAAGCCATGGCTGGGCTCAACCTCAGGCCCACCACTGGCTGATGGATTTCCTTGGACTTGGCACACAGTCACAGCAGCCCGTCCTCATCTAAGGTTTCACTTTCTGAGGTTTCAGTTACTGAGATCAACCGAGATCTGAAATAGTAAGATGTTTTGAGAAAGAGAGAAAGACGATATTCACATAATTTTATTATAGTATTTGTTGTAATTGTTCTATTTTAATATTAGTTATTGTTAATCTCTCACTGTGCCTAATTTATGCATGAAACTTTATCATATATATGTACTTATGGGAGAAAATATGGTATGTATAAGGTTCAGTACTGTCTGTGGTTTCAGACATCCATGGGGGTCTTGAAACATGTCCTGCACAAATAAGAGAGGACTACTGTATATTTCTTATGAAATTTGTGCGTGTTTCTCCTGGGGGTAGACACAACCATAACCAATGCTGATGGAACTGTGTGTATAACAGTAGTGGCATCAGGAAAATATGTAAACATTGAGGGTTGGTCTAAGGTTCCCCTGATTCAGGGATTTGGAAATCTATGGAAAGGTTAGAATTGAGTCCTTACACGATAAGAAAAGGCAGTCTTTTCAAACTTGCTTGATCTTTGTCTGACATGTAACTTTTAACCAACTGACCACCTAACTAATGATTTACATAGTTTCTCTAGCCATATAAGAAAGTAAATAATGCTTAAGAAGCATTGTATTTTGGCTCCAAGATTATAATATTTTTCCTATACCACTCACCATTCATGACATTGACAGACAAAAATAGAATTTTAGCTTCCTCATTATACACATATATAGAGTTTTATATACATGTACCTAAGGAACGTTCGAATACAGCAAAGAAAACCAGCCCAAATCATCAGAAATTGTCTAGATTAGAAAATGAATATGGATTGTCTTAATATATAAAAATTTTATTTAACTTCCAGACACTGTTTTGCATCAGAAAGAGTTTTGTAAAAGCATAATAAATCATTTTATTGTCTATAAATGAGACAATTACTGCTTAGAGACTGTGTCACGGTCTTCAACACAAATCAAGCTAGTTTTCAGCAAGCACAAGTTGGTAATAAAAAAACAGAAGCATAACAGACTAAAAAGGGAAAAAATACAAAGTTCAGAAGATTCTTGTAACAGAAAACAAAGAACAGATTAGAAATGAAAACCTCAGGATGATTAGTATTCAAAACTTAAACCAACTCTATTTGCTTATTGTGGTAGTTAAATATTAATAGAAACTAGATATAGTAGAATTTTGCTATATTGTGCCACTTGTGACTTATTTGTCCTTTTTTTTCCTTTTTAATAGTATCCTACCTTTAATTTAAATATCTATCCTTCTCCATGAAACCTATGTACTTCAGTAGTAAAGGATTTGGTATTTCCACATTTCTGGTTCAGAGATGTTCGTACACTCTAAATTGGTTCAATGAGATGGAAACCCAAGCCTCTGTGGAAATACTTTCTCTTCTCTTTGGGAAACAGGGAGGGAGCAGGTTCTCCCAAGATCCTATGTTGCCATTTTAAGATGAGTATAGAGGAAAGCTGAAGAGAATGATATCAACTCCTGGGAGAAGAACTAAGAATGTGGAAAGAAAAAACAAATTCTGGTCTAGCTGGTGGAGAAGCCCCACCAAGTTCCACCTAAAGCTAGACCTAACTCTAGTTTTTAAGCATGAGAGCCCATAATTTTTTTGTTTGTTTGTTTAAATCCAGTAGAGACTTACTTCCTGATTCTTGCCAAAGTATTATTCCTAATATTTGGGTCACCAAAACCTAGCCCTCAGTATGTCTAGAAATGTTTTATTCTTGTACCTAGGAATTGTAAAGTTCTTGGAGAATAACTCATGCTAGGTACATTAACAAAAAAAACTATAACAAATTTAACTAGAATAAGAAATTTAAACTAGAAACACAATTATTAATAATTATTTTTCAATAATAGGTTGCCAAGAGAAGTAGGTTTTTGTTCCTTTGGTAATCACATTTTCTCCTTGTCCAAAATCTCCGTGAAAAGCCAAATTTTATCCAGGAATGTACAAGGTATTCTTGATTCTGAAATAATGATAATCATTTGTATGACTTTAGTGAAGCATTTTCTGAAGTATATTTATAGAATTTGAGTTTTGGTGGATATTAGTAACTATTGCATGAAGAAAAGGATTCTCAAAGTCAAATTGATTTGAGGAATCCCAGGTTAAATCATTTAAAATTCTTTTAGTGTAAGACTTCTCAGAACCTTTATTGAATTAGCATATTTTTTAAATATCAAGAGGAAGATACATTATGGATTATGCAGATACCAATTTCCTTTTTCTGTGAATTATCTGTCACAGGATACAAACATGTGGGATTGTTCTTGTTCCCTTAATTCTTACTTTAAAATATGTCCTGGATCCAACCACTCACTATTTCCACCTGGACTATTGCAACAGCCTCCTGATTAGACTTACTCTTTCTGTCCATGACCTAAAATTATTATATTTATTCTCCATGGGACAGACATGGTAATTATTTCTAAGTTAGAGGATGTCATCCTCATAAAACTACCCAATGGCTTCCCACAAGACAGCAAAACATAAAATTGTACCATGACCTTTATGATCTACCTTCTACCCCTATGCTTTCATCTGCCAACACTCTCCTCATACTCATTCTGTTCCAGCCAAGCAGACCTCCTCACTGTTCTTCAAACACGCATGTACATGCCTGGCTTAGAGCTTATGCCTTTACTGAGACCTGTGTTTGAATGCTCTTTGTCTGGAAGCCTTCTAGCCTGTGAGTTCAATGTATTATCATCTCTTCTCAGAAATCACCTTCCTGATCCATCCTACCAAAAGTAACATCCTCTATCATTCTCTGTCTCCTGATATTGTTTTATTTTTCTTCAATGCACTTTTCTCTACCTGATGTTCTGTATTTATTGGTTTATGTAATTTCATGTTACCTCCACTAAAATGTAAGTTCCATCAGGGCAGGGATTTTGTGCAATTTATACCAGCTCTACAACAGTACCTTTTTGCATGATAAGCATAGAATGAGTGTTTGTTGAATGAATGAAAAGTCAAAGAGCCCACTCCTCAGAATATCAGAGAAAGTATTAAATTCTTCTTCTTTTCTCTAGATGCCAAGCTGACCACTCTTTAGTCTATTAACAAAATTTAACAGAATATTTCTTGAGAGTATCTTCTAGCTGATTACAACAATATTCCAATCATATTTTCCTTGATTAAACAATTTTTTTCCTCCTAATGCATCTTTACCTACACAAATTAATTTTAGAATAAGTTATTTTCTAGAAACATAATCTTACTCATTGCATGACATTTTAAAAAACAATTTTACTTTCTGAATATAATTCTAACTAATGCTAAGGCTACTTTTGATACCTCCATATACAGGCCATGCTTATTCACTGAATACATTTTCAAAATCTTTTGTATATTCTTAGTTCATAGGCAGTAGGTACCTTGTCTGACATACAGCTTTGTAGTAGGAACCAGCATTTTAGTAGGGCAGAACTGAAGTCATCCCCACCTTGCATGTGTTGTTTAAATTCTTTACATCTTAGATTTTTCATTGGTAAATTATCAGTAATAAAAAATTATCTTAGAGTTTTGTTAAAAAGATTTAATTAAACAGAGCGTTCAAAGTGCTTAGCATAGCCCTTGATACGTGATAAGCACTCAAACGTTAATGGTTTCGCTATCAGTATCACTGTTGAGCCTGAGTATTATTCAGGAATCCTGGATCAGGGATTCTTGATGAATAAAGTATATTCTGGCTCAATACGATTGTTTATGGTCTACCAAGCAAAGCATTGATTCTAATATAAATGAACTAAAATACACCAATAGAAACAACCTGCAGATAAAAACTGAGTGTAGCAATTGCACTCCTACAGATTCTATAATCAAAAATGCTTTGCAAAGCCAAGCCTCTAAATTGGGCTGATAATCACTCCTAGAAGCACTAGGAATATTCTTAGGTTCTGTTTTTAGTTGTGAAGAACAGCCAAAAGTAATGATTAAAAAAATAATATTGAAAATGATAGTGTCTTCCACATGTATAGGATGTTATATTCTACAAAAGGCCTTCTTACAAAGACAGCACTGGAGGTTACAAGGGAAGACCCTGGGCATCGATTGCCTGTGTTCAGATCCAAATCATAGTCACTGCTGTTATCTTAGGCATTTTCTTCACCTGTTTGCACCTTTCGTCTTTCATCTATAAAATAGTGAAGATAGCATTTACATCATTGGATGGTTATGAAACTTACATGAGTTATTCCTTACAAAGTATTTACTATAAGCCCAGCACATATTGAATACTCAATGAAAGTTACCTTTTAGTAACTTTCACCATAATTATTTTAACTACTCAAGACATATTATAATCCTCATTTTATAGAAAAGGAAACTGACTTTAAAGAGGTAAGTGCTTTGACCAAAATCATAGTACTTATTTTGTGATGGTGCCGGGATTAGAATACAAACATTCAAACTCCTACCAGTGATTTAATACAGTTATATTGTGTTTTCCATTTATGTAGAAAAAATGGAGCAGAACAAAGACACTAATGTGTGAGCAACATATTCAGGAGATGCGACCAAGGTAGATGTCTTAGTCCATTTGTGTCATTATAACAAAATACCTCAGACTGGATACTTGTAAATGATAGAAATGTATTTCTCACAGTTCACAAGCCAGGACATCCAAGATCAAGGGCTTCTTGTCTGCTTTCAAGATGGCGGCACTTTTTGCTGCATCCAGATGAGCAAAGCGGATGAGGTAAAAGGGCCAAACAGACTCCCTCAAGCCCTTTTCTAAGGGCACTAATCCCATTCATGAGAGTGGAGCCCTCATGCTTTAATCACCTCCTAAATGCACCACCTCTTACTCCTATTGCATTGGGAATTAAGTTTCAGTATGAATTTTGGAGGACACAGACATTCAAACCATAGTGGCAGGTGTTCATCAGCATGCACCAGTGATTCATACCCTTTGTGAAGATAATTAAATACTTCTATACTGGTTGTTAAATAGCCACTGCCCTTTGGGTGCCCTCTTCCAAGCTCCCCTCCCCACCACGAGTGCCTGTGCTAATCTATTCCTGCCCTGGGGGTGTCCTGAACTCCCCACATTTAGCTTCTAAAGTATTAATGCCCACTACAAGAGCCTTAGAATGGTGTTTGCTGCCTCCTCTGTTCTGATTATTTGATGCAAGTATGGCTTCTGTTTTTTTTTTTTTTATTTGTTTATTTTATTGGGGGAAAACTACAAAGCATTTACAGTATAATGTTTATAGTCACAATTTATAGTGAGCTGATTTCCCAAAATATATTACCACTCAAGTCGACTTATCTTGTTACATTTAAAAATCTACTCTGTCAAAGTAGTCCATAGAGTACATACATAGTGCTCCAACTGTACAACCAACACTCCATTTTAAGTGTACAATTAAATGATTTTCAGTGAATTTACCAAGGTGTACAGTTAATCACATGAATCATTTTTTAAGACACTTAGCTAGTGCATTGGATTAGTATGCCCAGATGTAACAGTTCCATTTTTTGATTCCTATTTCCTGGTGTACAAACATATCTCAGGTCTTTTCCAACATGTATTCATAATAATTCACAAGTAAGAACACAGATTTAATTATAATCTAGTTTGCCACCCTTCTCCAGATTCCTAACACGAAACTCATTTCTTAAACAGTGCCTTGAATTAATAGTCAATTCAATAAAATTGCAAGCCTTTATTTTTGGAGGTGGCCCCTGTCAAAATGAAAAATGGAAAACTCATGCTTCAGAGATAGAAACAAATATATGTGAAAACATTTAAGAGGTTTGAAGTTATTAAAATGGCAGATCTACTGGGAACAAAAAGAGCAGTATGTCATGGAAGAAATGAAGGAAAAAGGAGACAGGAAGCATTCTCTGGCCTTTTCAATCCTGCATTTTAAAACAAAACAAAAAAATTCTGGAAGAATTGGAAGGTAGCCAACCTAATGCCGTTATTTCAGAGAGCTTAGGGACACACCAGGAAATTACAGGCCAGTTAGTTTAACTTCACTTGTAGGGAGAGTATTAAAAACTGCTGCAGGAGATCAAGTAAAAGGATGCTTAGAAAAGCACAGCTTGATTAAGGCAAGCCTGGCCAACGTGATTTTCGGAAAGGGAAGGTCATGTCTTAGGAACTTGTTGAAATTCTTTGAAGCTATTATGGCCAGCGCAGCCTTCAAAGAATACAGCGAAACCAAGAATCTGCGTATCTTTCCGTTCCACATCAGTCCTTCAGGGATGCCTACAGAACATGACCCACATCAGGGCTTTGGCACTCCAGGTTTAGAAACCACTATCAAAATAGCAGAAAATAACCTCTGATGGAACATTTTTAAAGCTGGAACCAATTAATACAACCCGATATTTATAAATGTGAAATAATGAGACTTGGAACAAAATTTAGGAATATCGAGCTGTAACAAAGAAGTACTACGTTGGGACTATAAAAACAATCTAGGAGTTCTTATGCCAGAATCTGGGCTTTGGAGCCATTTCTCACACGAAGAAGGGAAGACAAGGAGAAATAACAGCGCTAGAAATGGTTACAGAGTAAACGGTTATGAAGAGTTGCAACCCAGTGAAGTTCATCAAGATGGAGAAAAGAATAGTCAAATGTGTTAACAACTCTGAGCCTCCACAGTTCTGGAGGAGGCCAGAGCAGCCCAGCAGAGAAAGTCAAGTTCAGGCTAGTCGGTAAGGGGCAGAAGGTCAGGACTCCATTGCTTTAGGAATGGGATCCCGGGGTACAAATATGTTTGCCTCTCAGATTAGAAACCTGGAGTTCTATTTTCAAAGAAAAGCAAAGCCTCAAGCAAAGTACATTCAAAAAAATCCAAATCATGGCCCAGCTCTCTAACACCCTGGGGCACAGACAGTTTGCCAAGCCCACATAGCAGATAGTTGACAGTCCAGGAGGAGGGAGGTAGGCACTGGGGAGGTGTGGTGTTCGATGCTGTGAGCCTGGGATCCAGCAGCAGGAAGCCCACACCACACAAGGATTAGGTTGCTGGCTAGGACATTCAGGCAGTGGGCAAGGCAGGAATCTAGTCAAGAATTCCAGGACAAGGACATCAGGAGAGGACCAGCCACAGAATAAAGCAAAATTCAGATAATGAAGAGCCAGTCCTCACACCTTCTCCAGGTCTTGGCTGGAGTGGGTCCTGGAACCTCCCTAACTCTCTGTACTCTGCACTCACTGTGATTGGAGGGGTGCCGGAGAAGGAATCAGGAAGACTGTATCATTCTATTCCTGTGTTTAAGACTGTGAATAACCCACATTTATACATGGTGATAATAAAAGTTTCCATTTATGGAACACTTAGTTTATTCAATTCTTGTGTGCTGGGTACTTTATGTATATTAGCTAATCTAATGTTCTTAATAATCTGCCAGAAAAATAGTTACCAATGATGAAACTAGAGTCAGACTGGCTAAATAACTTGTTGACACAGAAACCTCTGTTTTTTCCATTTACATCACACAAAAGTTGAAGACAGTTTAAATTCTGGAAGTGGTTGTAGTGTAACATGTCTTGAATAGAAGCTACCGTTAATTAGATTTAAGCTTTAAATCTCTCAGTAGCTCTACAATGTTTATTACTTTTTGTTCTACTCGGGCAATGAAAGTATATCTGCAGATGATGAAGGGACCAAATAATTTTACTCAGTATTTTTAAGCCACTTTGATGAGTGGCTTTTGCTCAAATGTTTGGATCAACAGAGATTTTTTTAATTCTAACCATTAAGATTTATATGATTAAGATGACTGGGTCTTTTTTGTAGGGGATAAAAGAGGGAAAAATGGGAAACAAAAGGGAAGTTAATACATATTCAACAGAGGTGAAAATGCAAAAAGAAAAAGAGACATTTCTTAAATCCTAAATAAATTAGCGAGAGCTACATTCATCTTCAGAGTACCTACTGCTAGTTTGGTGAGACAGATGCACCAAACCAAACCACATTGCCTGGGATATCCTGGTTCCACCACTTATCAGCTTGTAATCTGGGACACGTTAGGTAACCCTGCTGTACTTCAATTTTTTCTTTATAAAGTCATTGTAAGTGTCCATAAAAGTTTAGCTATTGGCCGGGTGTGATGGCTCACGCCTGTAATCCTAGCACTCTGGGAGGCCAAGGCGGGAGGATCATTTGAGCTCAAGAGTTCGAGACCAGCCTGAGCAAGAGCGAGTCCTGTCTCTACTAAAAATAGAAAGAAATTAGCTGGACAACGAAAAATATATAGAAAAAAATTAGCCAGGCATGGTGGCGTGTGCCTGTAGTCCCAGCTACTTGGGAGGCTGAGGCAAAAGGATTGCTTGAACCCAGGAGTTTGAGGTTGCTGTGAGCTATGCTGACGCCACGGCACTCTAGCCTGGGCAATAGAGTGAGACTCTGTCTCAGGAAAAAAAGA